>CM051262.1:24081007-24291007 GCA_027921565.1 Artemia sinica
AAATATGGAAACTTAGGTCTCGTACATCAGGTTAGAATATTGTTCCAGATATAAAATACTGGGAATAAGAGTTTAGTCCTTCCAGTTAAGGCACTACGCCATTGGAGGGGAATGACCTTTTGAGTCCTGGTGGGGTCAAGAACTAAGGAAAAAGAACGAAAGAAAAAACGCTTTGACGTTTCGGGGCAAAAAATAATTATTACCTGACAGTATTGCACAATAATTATGTAAAGTTTGAGGTGTCGTTACGTTACAAGCGGGGATTCCCCCCTGGGTTCCTGTCACAAAGCTACATAAAATTGCGGCAAGCATATTAGACATGTCCGTTTGTAACGGACTAAGTTGTGTGACATCATAGGAGTCCAGGGGTGTGTGTCACGGAGTATTTCGTAGGTGTGACGGCTTGAGGGGTTGATAAAGCATAGGGGTGGGTAGCGTGACATCAGAGGGCATGGGAACATACAAAAGGGTGTGTACCTTGATGTACCGTTTAAGTAGTGGTTAAGTAGTTGCAAAATAATATGGCTTTTTCCTCTGGGGAGGCATGTTTTGACATGCATAGGAGGAAATAAATCTGGGAATGTTGCCTAGAAAACAAGGGATGGCATTGGCTAGTAATATCATTTGTTTTCAAATATATCCTGCAAACATAAGCAACAAACAACATAACCAACAAACATAACAGTCAAACATAACCAACATAACCAACATGATCATCAAACAACATAACCAACAAACAACATAACCAAAAAACATCAAACAACATAACCATCAAATCACATAACCAATATAACCATCAAACAACATAACCAACACACATCAAACAACATAAAAAACAAACATAATCATCATAACATAACTAATATAACCATCAAACATAACTGTCAAACATCAAACAACATAGCCTAACAGCCAACAAACAACATCAACATAACATAACCAAGAAACATCAAACAACATAATCACCAACCAAGAAACATTAAACAACATAACCAGCAACCAACAAACATCAAACAACATAACCAACAGTCATAACCAACAACCAAAAAAACATCAACATAACATAACCAATAAACATGAAATCACATAACCAACAAACATCATAACCATCAAACACCATAACCAACATAACCAACACACAAAAACCAACATCCAACAAACATCAACCAACATAACCAAAAAACAACATAACCAACAACAAACATCAACCAATACTCACAACCAGCAACAAACATCAAACATAACTAACAAAACAAAACAACCAACAACCAGCAAACATCAAACAAAATAACCATCAAACCATATAACCAACAAATATCAACATAACATAACCAACAACAAACATCAGCTAACATCAAACAACACAACCAACAAACATATCAGACATAACCAACAAACAACATAACCAACAACAAACATTAGCCAACACTCATAACCAACAACAAACATCAACAAAAATCAAAACATAACCAACAAAACAAAACAAACAAGCATAACCAACAAACATCAAACAAACATAACCAACAAATATCAAACATAACCAACAAAACCATCAAACACAACATCAACATAACATAGCTAACTACAAACACCATCAAACAACATAACCAACAAACATTAAGTAACATAACCAAAAAACATCAAGCATAACCAACATAACCATCAAACATAACCAACAAACATCAAAACATAACCAACAAAACCATCAAACAACATAACCAACAAACATCAAACAAACAACATAACCATCAATCATAACCAACAACAAATACCATCAGACAACATAACCAACAAACATCAAACAACATAACCAACAAACATCAAACATAACCGACATAACCAACAAAACCATCAAACAAACATAACCAACAAACAACAAACATAACAAACATCAACAAACATCAAATGTTAATTTCCCTGTGTTATAAGTTTAAAAAAAGTGTCCGGATTGGGATTCGAAGGGGGTGGGCTGCGTTTAAAAGCCTTAATAGAATACCACTCTTGTAACCTAAATCATGTTCTAACCTCTACTCTTTATCATGTATAACCTATAACTAATAATACATAAACTATAACCGACTTATAACCAAAATAATGTTCTAACCTATACTTTTTATCAGGTACATTCTATAAGCTATAACTTATAACCTATAGCCTATAACCAACTTATACCCTATCGTGTTCTAACCTATACTCTTTGCATATATAGTACAACCTATAATTTATAATCTATAACCAACTTATAACCAAATGACGTTCTAACCTATACTCTTTATCATGTATAATCTATAACCTATAACCGAATTATAACCCGAATCATGTTCTAACCTATACTTGCTATCATGCATAACCTACAAACTATAACTTATAATCTATAACCTATAACCGACTTATAACCTATATCCTGTTCTAACCTATACTCTTTATCATGTATAATCTATAACTTATATTCTATAACTTATAACCTACTATTAACCTAAATCTTGTTCTAACCTATACTCTTTATCAGGTACAACCTTTAACCTACAGGGTGGGCGGAAAGTAACTCCCTATTTTAAATTACTTATAAATTGTATATAATTTGTTACTGCTTTGTCATATTTTTATGATTAATTCTCTCAAATGGTACATTTTATTGATAGTTTTGTTTTTGATTTCATATAAAACTGTATCATGGCTCAGCAGTTAACACTTCAGGAGCGTGCCCAGCTGGCGTCACGATATGAAGTTTGGCAATCTGTCGTACGAGTTCAACGATGGTGGCGGACTATTCATGGACCACGTGCCCAAGTGGATCCAAAAACAATAAGAAACTGTCACGCGAAGCTCATGACCACAGGATCTGTGGTAGATGTTCGCAGAAGTGGACGCCCTTCGACATCCACGACCCTGGAGACAGTGCACGCAGTCCAAGCAATTTCCAGCGTAGTCCAGGAAAGTCAACTCGCCAGGCAGCTCGGGAAAGTAGACTCACCCGCTACACAGTGCGAACTGTGCTCAAGAAAGAGTTGAACTGGCGTGCGTGGAAGCCGCACTACTGCCAATCACTCTCGGATGAGGAATGTGACATTCGCATGGAGTTCGGAGAAATCATGCTGGCTTGGCATGAAGAGTGGCCCCATCTCTTCTGCAACATCCTCTGGACTGATGAGGCTGTGTTTCACGTCGGAGGCTTTGTCAACCGTCACAACTGCCACTACTGGGCAGGAGAGGATCCTATGATGACAGTTGAAAAACAGAAAAATCGACCCAAAGTAACGGTGTGGTGGGGTATCACCTCAGATCAGGTTGTGGGCCCATTTCTTCTGCGCAACACCATGAATGCTGAACGATACCTTGATATGTTGCGTGATAGAGTCTGACCAGTTGTCAGCACATGGGAGAACATCGACGAGTTGATATTTATGCAAGATGGCGCCCCACCACACTTTGCTCTTGTTGTCCGCGAATGGCTGGATGCTCGCTTTCCGGGGCGTTGGTTGGGACGTCGTGGTCCACATGAATGGCCATCCAGGAGCCCGGATTTGACACCCTGCGACTTTTTTCTTTGGGGTTGGGTAAAGGAAGAAGTCTACCGCTCCAAACCAAAGACACTCGAAGAACTAGAGGATCGAATTAAGGGAGTCATGTCCACCATCCCAGCGGAGTTTCTGAAAAGTCAGTGGATGCCATTCCTGAACGTTTGCAGCAGCTGGTGGAAAGATCTGGGGCACATATTGAATTTTAGAGATAACTTACCATTTATGCCTACCTTGTATGATTAATTTTTTTGAGAATAAATAAATATAATGTACATTGTTTTATTAATTAAAATAGGGAGTTACTTTTCCGCCCACCCTGTATATGTAATATATATACCCTATATGTAAGTATTTTAGACTGTTTCAAAGTAGTTTCCTAGAATTTGAATTCTAGGCTATCTTACTGTTTTAAATTTCCTATCAGAGTTAAAAGTTAAAATTCCATATTTTTTTCAAAAGGGCACTAGAACTTTTAATTTCCGTTCAAATTAGCCCTCTTGTGACATTCTAGGACCAACTGGGTCAATACTATCACCCCTGGGGAAAAAATAAATAAAAAAATTAACACGCATCCGTGATCTTTCTTCTGGCAAAAAATACAAAACTCCACATTTTTGTAGATAGGAGCTTGAAACCTTTACAGTAGGGTTCTCTGATACGCTGCATTTGATGGTATGATTTGCATTAAAATTATATAACTTTTAGGGGGTATTTGCCACTTCTTTTCGAAAATAAGACAAATTTTCTCAGGCTCGTAACTTTTGACAGGTAAAACTAAACTTGATAAAACTTATAGATTTGAAATCAGCATAAAAATTTCAGTTCTTTTAATGTATCTATTGATATCAAAACTCCGTTTTTTACAGTTTCGGTTACTATTGAGCGGGTCGCTCCTTACTTACAGTTCGTTACCACAAACTGTTTGATTGCACATCCCTTTAGAAGGATTTCCGTGAGTAGATCTAATCAAAGTAATCTATTGACTCGGCCATGCAGTGATTCGACAGATTTATACAACCATAAGCCAGAACTAGGTGAAAGAACAGTAACATCAACGATGGACAGCGAATCTGCATTTTGACAGTTGCTCAGGGGCTCAAAAACATCATAGCACTGAATTGAATGATTTTTGAATGAGTTTTCAGGGCCAATAACGTTGATGTATTATTCCCATTATAGTAATTATTTTTATATATAGTAAGTATGAGGTAAAATGATAAAAGTTAAAAATATAGGAACTAGCTAATACAATGTTCAATACTAACAGAAGTGCATAAGCAAGGTTTCCGTTGTTCACTAAGAATATCTGACATTGTCGATGTGTAACGTAGCAAATTAGATACTAAAAAATATATCAAATATTTGAAGCGTGAAAGTTTCAGTCTCAACTTATTAACTTAATTAAGGCTGAAAACATTGGAAATGCTTGAAATTGTAAGGTTTTCTCATTTTTCTTCTCAACTGTAGTTTCATTATTCAAACCACACTTTATATAATTATATAATTATATATACTGTGTTTCAAACCTACTAATTTTTATTTTAATGTGCGATAAATATATAAAGACACATTATAATCAAAAATTACTCCAAATCGAGGATCCTACAAGAAAAAAGTGGTGAAACAATCATTATCGAACGTTAATTTTCACATAATCATAGCTCTAGTAATAAAATGCTATCAACTAAATCTAAATTCCTGCCTTTTCAGTGAAAAGAAGTAAATTCCTAATTTAAATCAAATTCGTCTATCTGTTGTGAAGTTGTTATCTTATGGTATTTGGGTATTTTAGTCGTAGATGCCTTTATTCTCCCTTTATAGGGGAGATAAACTCTGGTCCTAAGGTAATTAAACCTTGGTAGCATGCCTTAGGCTATGACCGAACTAATGAGGCGTACCGACTGGGTATGTTCGAGGGGCTAAAGGTAGATTGTAGAGAGGTTGTCTAAAATACAATACTTTTATTCATTTAACATATAATAATTATCAGATATATACTTTCTATTGGGACTGGCTGTCCCAAGTAGACCACAAGTCTCAGAAACTACAATAATATATAGTAAGATACTTAGACACTTACAATGATAAGACAAAATTCCAAGGTATTTCTAAAAACAACGGACCAGAGGTCAGTCCAGGCATAAAGTTAGTATAAGATCCCCCCTTCAGATAAAATGTATCTTTTATACATTTTTATCAACCACACCTTCCCACGTAATCGCTAGTAAGTGGTAATTTCTCAATCTCCCGTTAAACAGAACTTGGCAGGATATGTTCCTTATCTTAATAAAAAAGTGGTATTTCAAAACTTCATATTTGCGTCTTATATATATTTTTACTAAATTAATAATTAACTAAATTAGAAAGCTTTACCACATATCAGTGTGCTTAAAGCAAATTCCAGTCTCAGTGATAATAAAATGCTTCAAGCTATACATCAGAGCTTTTTTTTCCAGAATTCCGGGTTTCAGGTACTTCAGCAAAGTATCACAGGTAGACGATTTTCTGAGGAAACACTGCAGGTGTTTGCATCGTTATAGTAGTTGATCGTTTTGTAGGTTATGTTCACAACAGCTATATATCAATAGTAAAATTCACCATCTTTTATACAGATAAGTCCCAATACCATTCTCTAATCAAATTAATATTTTGACTCATGTACTTCAAGCTATTGACTCATATTGCAATCTTTTTAGGTGCAGTTCAATCTACACTAGCACTATATCTGGTTGCAAAGTTTGCCATTTCTGCATCGTTCCTTATATTATACCCCTTTGCTGGGGAGCTGTATCCTACAGAGGTTAGAGGCTTGGGTATTGGGTTTTCATCCTACATCGGAGGAATTGGATTAGTTATCATTCCTTTCATTAACTATCTTGTAAGTACTATAAAAATAAAGTGTAGAGACAGTTGGAGGGTATAGGTGATTCAGATACCCCTCTCTGCAGTACAAAGCTATATATACTCATCTAATTTTTGGTAGACAATGGTTACTGTTGATGTTATTATTACAATTTTTTTTACTATTTTTATAACAATGAAGTTTAAAGCCATATTTAGCTAAGCAATCGATTGGTTAGCTTGGTAATAGAAAGTTAGCAAGTAATTCATAGTGAAGACTGTTGTAAAAAAGGAAAGGAAAAACTGTCACAAAGTTCACAACGAAATTGAAAGCCATATTTAGCTAAGCAATCGATTAGTTAGCTTGGTAATAGAAAGTTAGCAAGTACATTCACAGTGATGACTGTTGTAAAAAAGAAGGAAAAATTGTCCAGTGTTTAGTCTGATCACTGCTCTGATTGTGCCTTCAAATGAAAACATGTCAAGATTTGAAAAAGAGTTGTTCAAATATTTTCAGATTTTTTTTTTTGGAATCCCTGCTTGCATTTGCGATTTTTCAAACATTATAGCTCAAGCAAAAATTGTGTTTTTTTTAAAACAGTATGGTAAAGAGAGGGGTATCCCACTTGGTTGACTCATTTGAGGATTTCCACCTCAGGCTTCGAACTGAATAAGTCTTGTTTTTTGCACCCAGTGAGGGCTTCGCTATTTTTTACACTAAGTCAAGACTTGGTAAGTGTTTCGGACAGTTAAGTGAAGAAATTTCTTTAAGTCTTTTTTTTATCTGGCGTCTCATGTACATAATAGCAAGCATCAAATAGGTGATGTAACTGTTTCTTCAACGTAATTCAAGTGACTGATTCATCTCGAGTTATGCCGTAAAACACCAAATCAACTCGACGCTTTAGTTTGCGCTGCATCTAAAGTCTCATTCATATTGGGATTTTACTCCAGGACTTCAGACTGATTTCCTGGAAATCGCCTTGTTACAACTTCAAATCACATAATGCCTAATGCTAGCAATCAGAGCTTAGTGTTCAGAACAAAGAGTATGGGTAACTTACGAGAGTGGACACTGTCACTAGTGTTAAAAAAAAATTACATACGCCATGTAGTGTTTGACGTTACTTGGTATTTTTTTAGTGTGATAATAAGTCAAAATTAATTTTATTAGTTTAAAATGACAAATCTAGTTTTCGTAAAAAAAAAGTAAAAACGTTAGATGGTGTTGTAGATGTTATGGCAGTAGCGGCAGTTTCCACTCAAGTTGCCTATAGTTTTTTGGTCAGGATCCAGGGTTCAGGGTTGCCACCTGAAGCACGAAAGTACTATTTTAGCACTATTTCATCATGGGTAAGCACTGTGGCACGTGCTACATTGAATGAACAAATAGTAGCACCTTCGGGCTGCAATTTTTGTTTTTTTCTTGGACGAAATAATGAGGATTTAAAGAAAAAGGCTGAGGAATTAACAAAAAGCGCCAGCCGCTTTTCCCCGTATTTGTTTCCAGAGATTGGTGTAAAGTTTGATACAACCAGGACTGCCTTTTTGCCGTGTTCGTTTCGAAAGATTGGCGCTAATAATTTGAAATAACTAGACATAAAAAGACTAAAGTTGACCTAAAAATAATACAAGTAAACTTAAAAGGACCATGCGCGTTTTGCAGCACAAGCCGCAACAAAAATGTTTTTTGACTATAGCACCGAAAATCGCTCTGTAGCACGCAAATTGGGCAATTTTAGCACTTTAAGAACTGACCTTGGTGGCAACTCTGGTCAGGATACAAGTGTTCAGTTTTTAGGTTGGACTGGTTTACATCAACCTGGCAAATAAAAATTGTATTTGGTAAAAGAAATAGTACCCCGATTGAGTGAAAAATTCTGTCTGTTCATACAAAAAAGGGTAAAAATTAGACAAAGCAGTCCAATTTGACGTACAGGTTCCGGTAATTGATCTAATGATTTTATCCTGTTTGACCTGACAAAGTCCAAAAAACCTTGCAATCGTCTATAGGAGTATTATAATTGATGTTAAAAGTAAAGACCACCACCTAGTATCCTGAGTTAATCTAAAAGTGAAGATCAGGAAAATAAACTACTAATAACATTTACAACACAAATTTTATAATTTGTCAAACACGAAAAAAAGTTGTCTGATCATTGGGGTTATAAGTTGTTGTTTCTTTTTATAAACTATGATCCATAGCTTTTAAAATGCTAAAAGTTATACATTCTTTAATCTTGTCAATCTTCTCCATCTTGATTAAAAACTTCAAGTACAATACTTTTCATTCGCTATTCCTTTGACATTGAGTTTTAATAAAAAGATTCCTCCAGTGGCGTCAGTTCGTGATAATTTATGGGGAAGGAATATATTTTTTAAAAAAACTGTTTTTCAAATCTAAGGGGAGGCAAATTTTTGTCTTTTCCGTTGTTTTCCAATGAAAATACCAAATAGAGACATTTTCAATAAAAAAAATGCTCTCTAGAAAGATATTTCCAAAACCAACAGATACAATCTGGGTGATGGGAACCAGTCATGAACTCCGAAACACCTTTTTATATTTTTATACCAATAATTGACACAAATTATTTAAAACGTCCCATGTTCACGTGTTATTGGTATTATTTTAAAAGCCATTTTCACACTACATATGCAGTATTCTATGCTAAGCGGTTGGATTATGTTGAGTTATGTATAATCTTTCACACATAAAAACGCCCTTTAGAACTAGGCTAACATAAGAAAAAACATAAAACTATTATAGGTATCGTCTAAAATCCTTACAGTCGCGAAAAGCAAGTTACTCAAAATATAAAAATGCGGAATTGGGATGGACATTAGTAGAAAGGGGTCATGAGCTCGTGACATGACCACGTGGTTTATGGTTTTCTCAGTGAGAATGAAAAAACAGGAATTTTCTCACTTGAAAAAACATGAATTTTCTCACTTTTATGGATGTTTTCTTGGATGGTTATGTGTGTTGGTCAATTTATTTGATGTTTTTCATGGATATCAACAGCAATTCATGTCTGTTTTATGGTTCGTTGTCAGTGAGAATGAAAAAACAGGAACTTTCTCACATTTATGGATGTCAACAGCAATTTATGTCTGTTTTATGGTTTTTGTCAGTGAGAATGAAAAAACAGGAATTTTCTCACTTAAAAAAAACATGAATTTTCTCACTTTTACGAATGTTTTCTTGGATGGTTATGTGTGTTGGTCA
Organism: Artemia sinica; assembly: GCA_027921565.1. NCBI lineage: Eukaryota > Metazoa > Arthropoda > Branchiopoda > Anostraca > Artemiidae > Artemia > Artemia sinica. The sequence goes on from CM051262.1 coordinate 24,090,596, forward strand.
ATTTATTTGATGTTTTTCATGGATGTCAACAGCAATTCATGTCTGTTTTATGGTTCGTTGTCAGTGAGAATGAAAAAACAGGAACTTTCTCACATTTATGGATGTCAACAGCAATTTATGTCTGTTTTATGGTTCGTTGTCAGTGAGAATGAAAAAAACTGGAACTTTCTCACATTTATGAGTGTCAACAGCAATTTATGTCTGTTTTATGGTTCGTTGTCAGTGAGAATGGAAAGACATGAATTTTCTCACATTGATGGTTGTTTCTTGGATGGTTATGTGAGTTGGTCAATTTATTTGATGTTTTTCATGGATGTCAACAGCAATTCATGTCTGTTTTATGTTTTTTGTCAGTGAGAATGAAAAAACAGGAACTTTCTCACTTTGATGGATGTTTTATGGTTCATTGTCAGTGAGAATGGAAAAACAGGAATTTTCTCACTTTGATGATGATATTCAAGGTCGATTTATTTGCTGCTGTTTGTCCAGGTGTAATGACATTGGGGTGATTTACATAATCGGTGGGGGAATTATTGGTTCACGAAGGGGGAATTAAGAAACAAACATGGCTTCATTGTTGTTTGGCTAGCCTAACCTGAGAAATTGATTTACATAATCGGTGGGGGAGAATGTATTGATTTACGAAAGGGGGAATTAAGAAACAAACATCGCTTCTTTGATCTTTAGGCGAACCTAACCTGAGAAATTGATTTACATAATCGCTAGGGAATGTATTGGTTCACGAAAGGGGAATTAAGAAACAAACATTATGGCTTCTTTAATCTTAGGTCTGAGGGATAAACGTTCTTTAGGTCAGAGAGAAAAATTAATATTCTATTTTTAAATAGGGCTTCATTGATCTTTAGTGTCAGGAATTAGAAATGACATCACTTGTTATCTTGGAATTATGCGGGAGTCTAAAGAGATAGAAATTCTATTTTTAAATACGGCTTCACTGAGCTATAAGTCGGAGAGATAAATTGATATGTTAACGAAACCTTAATAGTGTAGCTAGGAACATTTATGAGATGAAGAGATTAACGTAGGAAAGGGTTTCCTAGAAATTTGATATGTGTCAGCGCAGAGATGCCAAAAACAAAAGGAACACGCTAAAATTACGTTTAGGGATTATTTGGGCGAAACCGTTTTAGACAGGTTATGGAATTATTTCGGCGAAACAGTTAGAGAATTTTAAAAGATGATTTAAAAGATGATTTTAGAAGAGGTTTTGAGTGTGGTCGTTATAATACACAAGTTCCATTTGAACAGTGTTGTGAGGTCCCCTACCACAACCCCAAAGGGTTCCGATCCCCCCAACCCAACCCCGAAGGAGCCACCCGGTCCTCAAAGGTTCTCCGGATTCCCAAAGGGCCCCCGGCGCCCCAAAGGCTCCTGAGCCACCATTTTAATACTTTTTAAGGCTTTATTATATCTTTTCAGAACAAATTATTATTTTAGGGAATTATTTCGGCGAAACAGTTAGAGACATTTTTAAAAGATGATTTTTGAAGAGATTTTAGAAGAGGATTTGAGGGTGAAACTCTGAGGTCGTTATAATACACAAGTTCCATTTGAACAGTGTCGTGAGGTCCTCTACCCGAACCCCAAAGGGTTCCGATCCCCCACCCCCCAACCCCGAAGGAAGCGCCCGGTCCTCAAAGGTCCCCCCAAGCTCCCAAAGGACCACCGGCCCTCAAGGGTCTCACAGATCCTCAAAGGCTCTCCCCGAGCCCCGTCTTTCGTTGATGAGTGTTGTCTGAAACTTATGATTTGGGATATGTAAATTACTATTTCGGACTTTTCTGAGCTATATTTCTTAGTCTTTCGTTGGTGTGTGTTGTCTGAAACCTATGATTTGGGATGGATGGATTGCAACTTTTGACTTTTCTGAGCTGGATTTCTGAGCCGTTCATAGGTATGTGCTGTCAGAAAAATTATGATTGGGATGTGTAGTTTGCAAGTTGGACTTTTCAGAGCTATGATTCTTAGTCTCTCATAGGCGTTTGTTGTCTGAAACTTCTAGTTTCGGATGAATAGTTTGCTATTTCAGGCTTTTCTGAGCTAAAGTTTCCTAGTATTTCGTAGGTGAATGTTGTCTGAAACTTATGATTTGGGATATGTAAATTACTATTTCGGGCTTTTCTAAGCTAGATTTCTTAGTCTTTCGTTGGTGTATGTTGTCTGAAACCTATGATTTGGGATGGGTGGATTGCTATTTTAGACTTTTCTGAGCTGGATTTCTTAGCCGTTCATAGGTGTGTGTTGTCTGAAACTTATGATTTGGGATGGTTAATTTGCTATTTTTGACTTTTCTGAGCTAGGTTTCTTAGCCTTTCATATGTGTGTGATGTCAGAAAATTATGATTTGGGATTTGTAGTTTGCTTTATGGACTTTTCAGAGCTAGGATTCTTAGTCCCTCATAGGTGTTTGTTGTCTGAAGCCTATAGTTTGGGATGAGTAGTTTGCTATTTCAGGCTTTTCATAGCCAGATTTCTTAGTATTTCGTAGTGTGTGTTGTCTGAAACCTATGATTTGGATTGTTTGGGCTGCTATTTTTTGACTTTTCATAGCCAGATTTCTTAGTCTTTCGTAGGTGTGTGTTGTCTGAAACCTATGATTTGGATTGTGTGGATTGCTATTTTTTGACTTTTCTGAGCTGGATTTCATAGCCTTTCGTAGGGATGTGTTGACTGAAACCTATGATTTGGGATGAGTGGTTTGATTTTTGAACTTTTCAGAGCTGGATTTCTTAACCGTTCATAGGTGAGTGTTGTCTGAAACCTATGATTTGGGATGGTTAATTTGCTATTTTTGACTTTTCTGAGCTAGGTTTCTTAGCCTTTCATAGGTGTGTGTTGTCAGAAAATTATGATTTGGGATGTGTTGTTTGCTATTTCAGGCTTTTCTGAGCTAAGGTCTCCTAGTATTTCATAGGTGAATGTTGTCTGAAACCAATAGTTTGGGATGAGTAGTTTTGCTATTTCAGGCTTTTATGAGCTAGGTTTCTTAGCCTTTCGTAGGTGTGTGTTGACTGAAACTTATGATTTGGGATATGTAATTTGCTATTTCCGACTTTTCATAACCAGATTTCTTAGTCTTTCGTAGGTGTGTGGTGTCTGAAACTATGATTTGGGATGTGTGGGTTGCTATTTTTTGACTTTTCTGAGCTGGATTTCTTAGCCTTTCGTAGGTGTGTGTTGACTGAAACCTATGATTTGGGATGGTTGATTTGCTATTATTGACTTTTTCTGAGCTAGATTTCTTAGCCTTTCATAGGTGTGTGCTTTCAGAAAATTATGATTTGGGAGGTGTAGTTTGCTTTTTGGACTTTTCAGAGCTAGGATTCTTAGTCACTCATAGGTGTTTGTTGTCTGAAACTTCGAGTTTGGGATGAGTAGTTGGCTATTTCAGACTTTTCTGAGCTAAAGTTTTCTTAGTGTTTCGTAGGTGAATGTTGTCTGAAACTTATGATTCGGGATATGTAAATTACTATTTCGGGCTTTTCTGAGTTGGATTTCTTAGTCTTTCATTTGGGATGAGTAGTTTGCTATTTCAGGCTTTTCTGAGCTTAGGTTTCTTAGTCTTTTTCATAGGTGAATTTTGTCTGAAACCTATGATTTTGCATATGTAATTTGCTATTTCCGACTTTTCTAAGCTAGATTTCTTAGTCTTTCGTAAGTGTGTGGTGTCTGAAACCTATGATTTGGGGTGTGTGGGTTGCTATTTTTTGACTTTTCTGAGCTGGATTTCTTAGCCTTTTGTAGGTGTTTGTTGTCTGAATTCTATAGTTTGGGATGACTAGTTTGCTATTTTTGACTTTTCTGAGCTAGGTTTCTTAGCCGTTCATAGGTGAGTGCTTGTCTGAAACCTATGATTTGGGATATGTAAATTACTATTTCGGGCTTTTCTGAGTTGGATTTCTTAGTCTTTCATAGGTATTTGTTGTCTGAAACCTATGATTTGGGATGTATGGGTTGCTATTTTTAGACTTTTCCGAGCTGGATTTCTTAGCCGTTCATAGGTGAGTGCTGTCTGAAACTTATGATTTGGGATGGTTAATTTGCTATTTCCGGCTTTTATTAGCTAGGTTTCTTAGCCTTTCATAGGTGTGTCTTGTCAGAAAATTATGATTTGGGATATGTAGTTTGCTATTTGGACTTTTCAGAGCTAGGATTCTTAGTCTATCATAGGTGTTTGTTGTCTGAAACCAATAGTTTGGGATGAGTAGTTTGCTATTTCAGGCTTTTCTGAGCTAGATTTCTTAGCCTTTCATTGGTGTGTGCTTTCAGAAAATTATGATTTGGGATATGTAAATTACTATTTCGGGCTTTTCTGAGTTGGACACTTCTAAATTTTTCCGTAGAAGATAGGAAAAGTTATACTATGATTGCGATTATTTTCCATGAAGATAAAAAGTTACACTTTAATTCTAAATTTTCTTAAATTCAATTCCGCACTTTCTCAAAGAGATGAAAAAAATTAAAGTTCTGTTCCAAATATTTTCCCGGAAGAAGAAAAGTTCAACTTCGATTCTGAATTTTCTCAATGAAAATGAAATAAGTTATTGATCAAATCTATTTTCCCAAAATAATATAAAAATTTCCACTTCAGTTCAGATTTTTTTTCTCAAAGAGATGAAGAAATTTAAAGTTCTGTTCCAAATTTTTCATAGAAGATAGGAAAAGTTATACTTTGATCGTGAATATTCGAGTTCTATTCTGAATTTTACCAAAGAACACAATTCAATTCTAATTTCCCCAATAAAAAATTTAAAGTTCAATTCTAAATTTTTCGGTGGAAGATAGAAAAAGTAATACCATACATGTGAATATATTTCCCGAAGATAAAAAGTTCTAGTTCAATTTAAAATTTTCTCAACGAAGTGAAGAAGAATTCAAGTTCTCTTCTGAATTTTACCAAAGAACACAATTCAATTCTAATTTCACCAGAGAAAATAAAAATCTTCCACTTCAGTTCCTTATTTCACAAAGACATAAAGAAATTTAAAGTTCAATTCTAAATTTTTCGGTGGAAGATAGAAAAAGTAATACCATACTTGTGAATATTTTCATGGAAGATAAAAAAGTTCTAGTTCAATTTTAAATTTTCTCAACGAAGTGAAGGAAAGTTCAAGTTCTCTTCTGAATTTTCTCAATGAAAAAGAAATTAGTTAGGTGTTAGTGTGCTAGTGCTAGTTAGTGCTCATTAGTTAATTAGTTAGTGCTCATGATAAGTTAACCTAACCTTTTCCAGCGAGTATGGTTAGGTTAGGTTAGACTAGATTAAGTTAGGTTAGATTAGGTTAGGTTAGCCTACGTACGCTTCACTTAGGTTAGCTTAGGTTAGGTGAGAGACATGCAAAAAGTTAGGTGTATGATTAGGTTAGGTTAGATTAAGTTAGGTTAGGTTAAGTTAGGTTAGCCTAGGTTAGCCTACGTACGCGCGCGTACTTAGGCTAACCTAGCCTAACCTAACTTAATCTAACCTAACCTAATCATACACCTAACTTTTTGCATGTCTCTCACCTAACCTAAGCTAACCTAAGTGAAGCGTACGTAGGCTAACCTAACCTAACCTAATCTAACCTAACTTAATCTAGTCTAACCTAACCTAGCCATACTCACCGGAAAAGGTTAGGTAAACTTATCATGAGCACTCATGATAAGTTTAACCTAACCTAACCTAACTTAAACATGTAGAAATGTTTCTATTTATTTATACCTAACCTAACCTATTGTTTTGAAGGTTAGATGAACGAGTTTGAACGATTGTCTTTAATAATAGAACGAGTCACTCATTTTCTAATTTAAAAATTTGAGGGTAAATCCATAAGACAAAGGAGCTAAAATTTAATTTAAAATTAGAAAAGAACTTTAAATTTTTTCATCTCTTTGAGAAAAAAACCAGAACTGAAGTGGAGCCTTTTTATTTTCTTGGAAAAATTAGAAGAGAACTTTGATTTTTTTATGTCTTTGAGGAATTAAGAACTGAAGTGGAAGCTTTTTTCATTTTCATTGGTAAAATTCAGAATTGAGCTAACTTTTTTCACTTCTTTAAGAAAATTCAGAAGAGAACTTGAACATTTTGCACTTCTTCGAGAAAACTCCAGAATTAAAGTGATGCTCCTTATCTTCATGTCGAATATTCAAATCAATGTATAACTTTTTCTATTATCTATGAAAAATTTGGAACAGAACTTTAAATTTTCATCTCTTTGCAAAAAATCGGTAGTGAACTTAAGAAAAAATTAGAATTAAAGTGAAACTTTTTATCTTCACTGGAAAATAATCACAATCATAGTATAACTTTTCCTATCTTCTACAGAAAAATTTAGAACTGAACTTTTAAATTTTTTATGTCTTTGAGAAATTAAGAACTGAAGTGGAGGGTTTTTTTCATTTTCATTGGTAAAATTCAGAATTGAGTTAACTTTTTTCTCTTCTTTAAGAAAATTCAGAAGAGAACTTGAACAATTTGCACTTCTTCGAGAAAACTCAGAATTAAAGTGGAGTTCCTTATCTTCATGTTGAATATTCACAATCAATGTATAACTTTTTCTATCTTCTATGAAAAATTTGGAACAGAACTTTAAATTTTTCATCTCTTTGAGAAAAATCAGAACTGAATTTAAGAAAAATTATAAATAAAGTGAAACTTTTGATCTTCATGGAAAAAAATCGCAGTCATAGTGTTACTTTTTCGATCTTCCATCTAAAAATTTAGAATAGAACTTTAAATTTCTTTATTTCTTTGGGGAACTTAAAACTGAAGTGGAAGATTTTTATTTTCTCTGGAGAAATTAGAATTGAAGTGTGTTCTTTGGTAAAGTTCAGAAGAGAACTTGAACTTTTCTTCACTTCATTGAGAAAATTTTAAATTGAACTAGAACTTTTTTATCTTCCGGGAAAATATTCACAAGTATGGTATTACTTTTTCTATCTTCCACCGAAAAATTTAAAATTGAACTTTAAATTTCTTTATGTCTTTTGTGAAATGAAGAACTGAAGTGGAAGATTTTTATTTTCTCTGTAGAAATTAGAATTGAATTGTGTTCTTTGGTAAAATTCAGAAAGAAACTTGAACTTTTCTTCACTTCATTGAGAAAATTTTAAATTGAACTAGAACTTTTTATCTCTTCCGTGAAAATATTCACAAGTATGGTATTAATTTTTCTATCTCCCACCGAAAAATTTAGAATTGAACTTTGAATTTCTTTATGTCTTTGTGAAATAAAGAACTGAAGTGGAAGATTTTTTGTTTTCTCTGGAGAAATTAGAATTGAAGTGTGTTCTTTGGTAAAGTTCAGAAGAGAACTTGAACTTTCCTTGACTTCGTTGAGAAAATTTTAAACTGAACTAGAACTTTTTATCTTCCGTGAAAAATATTCACAAGTATGGTATTACTTTTTCTATCTTCCACCGAAAAATTAGAATTGAACTTTAAATTTCTTTATGTCTTTGTGAAATAAAGAACTGAAGTGGAAGATTTTTGTTTTCTCTGGAGAAATTAGAATTGAAGTGTGTTCTTTGGTAAAGATCAGAAGAGAACTTGAACTTTTCTTCACTTCGTTGAAAAAATTTTAAATTGAACTAGAACTTTTTATCTTCCGGGAAATATTCACAAGTATGGTATTACTTTTTCTATCTTCCACCGAAAAATTTAGAATTGAACTTTAAATTTCTTTATGTCTTTGTGAAATAAAGAACTGAAGTGGAAGATTTTTAATTTTTCTCTGGAGAAATTAGATTTGAATTGTGTTCTTTGGTAAAATTCCGAAGAGAACTTGAACTTTTTTATCTTCAGTGAAAAATTTGGAACAGTATTTTAAATTTTTCATCTCTTCGAGCCAGATCTGAACTAAAGTGGAAAATTTTTATATTATTTGGAAAAATAAAATGATAAATGACTAATTTCTTTTTCATTGAGAAAATTCAGAAGAGAACTTGAACTTTCCTTCACTTCGTTGAGAAAATTTAAAATTGAACTAGAACTTTTTATCTTCCATGAAAATATTCACAAGTATGGTATTACTTTTTCTATCTCCCACCGAAAAATTTAGAATTGAACTTTGAATTTCTTTATGTCTTTGTGAAATAAAGAACTGAAGTGGAAGATTTTTGTTTTCTCTGGAGAAATTAGAATTGAAGTGTGTTCTTTGGTAAAGTTCAGAAGAGAACTTGAACTTTCCTTGACTTCGTTGAGAAAATTTTAAACTGAACTAGAACTTTTTATCTTCCGTGAAAATATTCACAAGTATGGTATTACTTTTTTCTATCTTCCACCGAAAAATTAGAATTGAACTTTAAATTTCTTTATGTCTTTGTGAAATAAAGAACTGAAGTGGGAAGATTTTTGTTTTCTCTGGAGAAATTAGAATTGAAGTGTGTTCTTTGGTAAAGATCAGAAGAGAACTTGAACTTTTCTTCACTTCGTTGAAAAAATTTTAAATTGAACTAGAACTTTTTATCTTCCGGGAAAATATTCACAAGTATGGTATTACTTTTTCTATCTTCCACCGAAAAATTTAGAATTGAACTTTAAATTTCTTTATGTCTTTGTGAAATAAAGAACTGAAGTGGAAGATTTTTATTTTCTCTGGAGAAATTAGATTTGAATTGTGTTCTTTGGTAAATTCCGAAGAGAACTTGAACTTTTTTTATCTTCAGTGAAAAATTTGGAACAGTATTTTAAATTTTTCATCTCTTCGAGCCAGATCTGAACTAAAGTGGAAAATTTTTATATTATTTGGAAAAATAGAAATGATAAATGACTAATTTCTTTTCATTGAGAAAATTCAGAAGAGAACTTGAACTTTCCTTCACTTCGTTGAGAAAATTTAAAATTGAACTAGAACTTTTTATCTTCCATGAAAATATTCACAAGTATGGTATTACTTTTTCTATCTTCCACCGAAAAATTTAGAATTGAACTTTAAATTTCTTTATGTCTTTGTGAAATAAGGAACTGAAGTGGAAGATTTTTATTTTCTCTGGTGAAATTAGAATTGAATTGTGTCTTTGGTAAAATTCAGAAGAGAACTTGAATTCTTCTTCACTTCGTTGAGAAAATTTTAAATTGAACTAGAACTTTTTATCTTCCGGGAAAATATTCACATGTATGGTATTACTTTTTCTATCTTCCACCGAAAAATTTAGAATTGAACTTTAAATTTTTTATTGGGGAAATTAGAATTGAATTGTGTTCTTTGGTAAAATTCAGAATAGAACTCGAATATTCACGATCAAAGTATAACTTTTCCTATCTTCTATGAAAAATTTGGAACAGAACTTTAAATTTCTTCATCTCTTTGAGAAAAAAAATCTGAACTGAAGTGGAAATTTTTATATTATTTTGGGAAAATAGATTTGATCAATAACTTATTTCATTTTCATTGAGAAAATTCAGAATCGAAGTTGAACTTTTCTTCTTCCGGGAAAATATTTGGAACAGAACTTTAATTTTTTTCATCTCTTTGAGAAAGTGCGGAATTGAATTTAAGAAAAATTTAGAATTAAAGTGTAACTTTTTATCTTCATGGAAAATAATCGCAATCATAGTATAACTTTTCCTATCTTCTACGGAAAAATTTAGAAGTGTCCAACTCAGAAAAGCCCGAAATAGTAATTTACATATCCCAAATCATAATTTTCTGAAAGCACACACCAATGAAAGGCTAAGAAATCTAGCTCAGAAAAGCCTGAAATAGCAAACTACTCATCCCAAACTAATGGTTTCAGACAACAAACACCTATGATGGACTAAGAATCCTAGCTCTGAAAAGTCCAAATAGCAAACTACACATCCCAAATCATAATTTTCTGACAAGACACACCTATGAAAGGCTAAGAAACCTAGCTAATAAAAGCCGGAAATAGCAAATTAACCATCCCAAATCATAAGTTTCAGACAGCACTCACCTATGAACGGCTAAGAAATCCAGCTCGGAAAAGTCTAAAAATAGCAACCCATTCATCCCAAATCATAGGTTTCAGACAACAAATACCTATGAAAGACTAAGAAATACAACTCAGAAAAGCCCGAAATAGTAATTTACATATCCCAAATCATAGGTTTCAGACAACACTCACCTATGAACGGCTAAGAAACCTAGCTCAGAAAAGTCAAAAATAGCAAACTAGTCATCCCAAACTATAGGTTTCAGACAACAAACACCTACAAAAGGCTAAGAAATCCAGCTCAGAAAAGTCAAAAAATAGCAACCCACACACCCCAAATCATAGGTTTCAGACACCACACACCTACGAAAGACTAAGAAATCTAGCTTAGAAAAGTCGGAAATAGCAAATTACATATCCAAAATCATAGGTTTCAGACAACATTCACCTATGAAAGACTAAGAAACCTTAGCTCAGAAAAGCCTGAAATAGCACACTACTCATCCCAAATGAAAGACTAAGAAATCCAACTCAGAAAAGCCCGAAATAGTAATTTACATATCCCGAATCATAAGTTTCAGACAACATTCACCTACGAAATACTAAGAAAACTTAGCTCAGAAAGTCTGAAATAGCCAACTACTCATCCCAAACTCGAAGTTTCAGACAACAAACACCTATGAGTGACTAAGAATCCTAGCTCTGAAAAGTCCAAAAGCAAACTACACCTCCCAAATCATAATTTTCTGAAAGCACACACACTATGAAAGGCTAAGAAATCTAGCTCAGAAAAGTCAAAAATAGCAAATCAACCATCCCAAATCATAGGTTTCAGTCAACACACACCTACGAAAGGCTAAGAAATCCAGCTCAGAAAAGTAAAAAAATAGCAACCCACACATCCCACATCATAGGTTTCAGACACCACACACCTACGAAAGACTAAGAAATCTGGTTATGAAAAGTCGGATATAGCAAATTACATATCCCAAATTATAAGTTTCAGTCAACACACACCTACGAAAGGCTAAGAAACCTAGCTCATAAAAGCCTGAAATAGCAAACTACTCATCCCAAACTATTGGTTTCAGGCAACATTCACCTATGAAATACTAGGAAACCTTAGCTCAGAAAAGCCTGAAATAGCAAACTACACATCCCAAATCATAATTTTCTGACAACACACACCTATGAAAGGCTAAGAAACCTAGCTCAGAAAAGTCAAAAATAGCAATTAACCATCCCAAATCATAGGTTTCAGACAACACTCACCTATGAACGGTTAAGAAATCCAGCTCTGAAAAGTTCAAAAATCAAAAAATCAAACCACTCATCCCAAATCATAGGTTTCAGTCAACACATCCCTACGAAAGGCTATGAAATCCAGCTCAGAAAAGTCAAAAAATAGCAATCCACACAATCAAAAAATCATAGGTTTCAGACAACACACACCTACGAAAGACTAAGAAATCTGGCTATGAAAAGTCAAAAAATGGCAACCCACACAATCCAAATCATAGGTTTCAGACAACACATGTACGAAATACTAAGAAATCTGGCTATGAAAAGCCTGAAATAGCAAACTACTCATCCCAAACTATAGGCTTCAGACAACAAAACAGCTATGAGGGACTAAGAATCCTAGCTCTGAAAAGTCCATAAAGCAAACTACAAATCCCAAATCATAATTTTCTGACATCACACACATATGAAAGGCTAAGAAACCTAGCTCAGAAAAGTCAAAAATAGCAAATAAACCATCCCAAATCATAAGTTTCAGACAACACACACCTATGAACGGCTAAGAAATCCAGCTCAGAAAAGTCTAAAATAGCAATCCACCCATCCCAAATCATAGGTTTCAGACAACATACACCAACGAAAGACTAAGAAATCTAGCTTAGAAAAGCCCGAAATAGTAATTTACATATCCCAAATCATAAGTTTCAGACAACATTCACCTACGAAATACTAGGAAACTTTAGCTCAGAAAAGCCTGAAATAGCAAACTATTCATCCCAAACTAGAAGTTTCAGACAACAAACGCCTATGAGAGACTAAGAATCATAGCTCTGAAAAGTCCAACTTGCAAACTACACATCCCAAATCATAATTTTCTGACAGCACATACCTATGAACGGCTCAGAATCCAACGGCTCAGAAATCCAGCTCAGAAAAGTCAAAAATTGCAATCCATCCATCCCAAATCATAGGTTTCAGACAACACACACCAACGAAAGACTAAGAAATCTAGCTCAGAAAACCTCCGAAATAGTAATTTACATATCCCAAATCATAAGTTTCAGACAACACTCATCAATGAAAGACGGGGCTCGGGGAGAGCCTTTGATGGATCTGTGAGACCCTTGAGGGCCGGGTGGTCCTTTGGGAGCTTGGGGGGACCTTTGAGGACCGGGCGCTTCCTTCGGGGTTGGGGTGGGGGGATCGGAACCCTTTGGGGTTGGGGTAGAGGACCTCACGACACTGTTCAAATGGAACTTGTATATTATAACGACCACACTCAAAACCTCTTCTAAAATCATCTTTTAAATCATCTTTTAAAATGTCTCTAACTGTTTCGCCGAAATAATTCCATAACCTGTCTAAAACGGTTTCGCCCAAATAATCCCTAAACGTAATTTCAGCGTGTTCCTTTTGTTTTTGGCATCTCTGCGCTGACACATTTCAAATTTCTAGGAAACCCTTTCCTACGTTAATCTCTTCATCTCATAAATGTTCCTAGCTACACTATTAAGGTTTCGTTATAATATCAATTTATCTCTCCGACTTATAGCTCAGTGAAGCCGTATTTAAAATAGAATTTCTATCTCTTTAGACTTCCGCATAATTCCAAGATAACAAGTGATGTCATTTCTAATTCCTGACACTAAAGATCAATGAAGCCCTATTTAAAAATAGAATATTAATTTTTTCTCTCTGACCTAAAGAACGTTTATCCCTCAGACCTAAGATTAAAGAAGCCATAATGTTTGTTTCTTAATTCCCCTTTCGTGAACCAATACATTCCCCTAGCGATTATGTAAATCAATTTCTCAGGTTAGGTTCGCCTAAAGATCAAAGAAGCTATGTTTGTTTCTTAAATTTCCCCTTTCGTAAATCAATAAATTCTCCCCCACCGATTATGTAAATCAATTTCTCAGGTTAGGCTAGCCAAACAACAATGAAGCCATGTTTGTTTCTTAATTCCCCCTTCGTGAACCAATAATTCCTCCACCGATTATGTAAATCACCCCAATGTCATTACACCTGGACAAACAACAGCAAATAAATCGACCTTGAAACATCCATCAAAGTGAGAAAAAATCCTGTTTTTTCCATTCTCACTGACAATGAACCATAAAACATCCATCAAAGTGAGAAAGCTCCTGTTTTTTCATTCTCACTGACAAAAACCATAAAACAGACATGAATTGCTGTTGACATCCATGAAAAACATCAATAAATTGACCAACACACACAAACCATCCAAGAAACAACCATCAATGTGAGAAAATTCATATCTTTCCATTCTCACTGACAACGAACCATAAAACAGACATAAATTGCTGTTGACATCCATAAATGTGGAGAAAGTTCCTGTTTTTTTTTTTCCATTCTCACTGACAACGAACCATAAAACAGACATAAATTGCTGTTGACATCCATAAATGTGAGAAAGTTCCTGTTTTTTTTCATTCTCACTGACAACGAACCATAAAACAGACATGAATTGCTGTTGACATTCATGAAAAACATCAAATAAATTGACCAACACACATAACCATCCAAGAAAACATCCATAAAAGTGAGAAAATTCATGTTTTTTTAAGTGAGAAAATTCCTGTTTTTTTCATTCTCACTGACAAAAACCATAAAACAGACATAAATTGCTGTTGACATCCATGAAAAACATCAAAAAATTTGACCAACACACATAACCATCCAAGAAAACATCCATAAAAGTGAGAAAATTCATGTTTTTTCAAGTGAGAAAGTTCCTGTTTTTTCATTCTCACTGACAATGAACGATAAAACAGACATGAATTGCTGTTGACATCCATGAAAAACATCAAATAAATTGACCAACACACATAACCATCCAAGAAAACATCCATAAAAGTGAGAAAATTCATGTTTTTTCAAGTGAGAAAATTCCTGTTTTTTCATTCTCACGAGAAAACCATAAACCACGTGGTCATGTCACGAGCTCATGACCCCTTTCTATTGACATTCAAGCTTTGATTAAGTGTAAAAGACTTTTGAGAAAAGTCTATCAAGAAGGGATGGTTTAAAAAAAAAAAGTAGCTTGGAATTTCAACTAAAAAAACTCTGCTTAAAAAAAATTAAGCTTGGTACAACACAAGAAGGGTTTTATCACTATTAGCCTAAAAGAGCTTCTTATTTTCATTAAACGGTCCTTGTATTGCAGGAGTCGTTCTTTAAAAAATTGGGACAAACAGTCAAATTTTATCGCAAAGAGCAAAATATCGAGGAGGGGGACAGCCTACTCATATACAGAATAATTCCTGTTCGTTTTTTGAGTTTTAATGTTGCTTCTTACTTACAGTTGAAAAACCTTTTTCTTTTAATTTAATTTCTGATCGTTTTTTTCAAATAATGCCGGTAAATCTGGCTCCTACCATGAAAAATTTCCTCCCTTTGCTGGAGACTCCTCTGTAGAAAGTTTCTCCCACGTAAATACCCCCTCCCAATAAGGTTTCCTCTGGAAAAATTCCGTCCTCGCTGAAAATACCTCCCCCTCCCCGCGTAAAATTTCTTGCGGACGATTCCGCCTTAAAAATCCGCCACAAAGATCCCACCATAAAAATCCTCCTTGGCATACTTTCACTTCAAAAAAACTTTAATTTCTAATCGTTTTTCCAGTCCCTCCGAAAATCCACTTCTATGAATTTTTTTTCCCGGAAATCCCCCCTCAGTGGAAAGTTGCTCCCGCGGATTATGGAGAATACATCCCGCAGAAAATCCCCAACACCACTGACAAATTCCTCAGACAATTCCAAACCTGCTGGTAAATTTCAATCAGACAATTCTCCCGGGACATCTCTAGAAGCAAGATTGAGTCGGTAAAAAGAAAGTAAGACAAATAAAAAGAATTTCGCATAGGAATTCTGTCACTCCCCCCCCCCCCCGGTGTAAAATTGCCCCTGGAAAATTCAGCCCCGGAAACTTCCCTCTCCATCAAATTTCTCCCCATGGAAACCCAACCCTAACAGAAAATCCCCTCCTTCAAAAATGTCTGTATACTTCCGAATAAAACTTCACGTAAACAATGGACAAATTTAACAATTTACAGAACTTTCCCCAGGGGCTGTGGGAAGTCATGTTACCCCCAAGGGTATATTTATTGGATCTATTAATTATGCTGAACAAAATGGCTATTTAAAAATTTTGATCAGACGACTTTGAAAAAAAGGGGCGTGGGTGGCTAAGTGCACTCCAATATTGTTGGTCAGTCAAAAGGGGCACTAGAACTTTTAATTTCCGTATAAATGCGCTTTCATTTGATCTTCTAGGGCAACTGAATTCATACGATAACCCCTAGGGAAAAAAAACAACAACAACAAAATTAACACGTATCCGTGATCTTTCTTCTAGCAAAAAAAGGCAAAAACTCCGCATTTTTGCTGGTGCGAGCTTAAAATCTCTACAGTAGAGTCCTATGATACACTGAATCTGATGGTAGAATGTTCATTAAGATTCTTTAAGTTTTTGGGGTGTGTTTCCCCCTTTTTCAAAAATCAGAAAATTTTTCTCAGGCTCATAGCTTGTGATGGGTAACACTAAATTTAATGAATCTAATTTATTTGGAATCAAACATAAAAAGCCTATTCTTTCGATGTATCTATTTATATGAAAGTTCTGTTTTAGAGCTTCGGCTACTGTTGAGCTCGCTCCTTAGTTACAGTTCGTTACCACGAACTGTTTGATTTTTTTTTCATAGCTTTGATGCGTTTGGCTGGGCATATTTTTTCTTCAGTTTACGCTCGAACAAATGTTGAGTTTTTTTTTTATATTAATTTGAAATAGGCCTAAATTTTGATATTTCCTGTATTCTCATGCCTGACATTTTTAGGGTCAAGAAATGCTTACTCTCCCTCTTGCAATTATGGGAGCCTTGTCAGTTGTTGGAGGAATATTGGGACTGCGTCTTCCAGAAACCTTGAACCAAAAGCTGCCCCAAACTTTAGAGGAAGGAGAAGAATTTGGGAAAAACTTCACATTTGCGGACTGTTGTAGCTTACCTCCTCCACTGTAAGCACTTTCTACATTTCTCTTCTTCTTTTCTTTTTATTAATTTGCTTAGAATTACATTTTAAATATTAATGATCTAAGAAATCAAGTAATAAGGACTAAGTCGCAATGAACAAAAAACAATCACTTCTGTCGCGTGAATACTGAACTGTTTAATATTATCTAGAAACTGTTTTTTTTTTCTCCTTCAAATTCTACATAAATATTGCATACAAGTGCAGCAATCTGTTGTATTTTAACATCAGTAGTAGAAAAAAGCCTAAAGTCATTAGGTATAAGTGATTAATCTACCCGACTCGTAAATACTTCGCTCACATTTAGGATAGCCCTGGGCATTGCATTAGAACAAAATAAATTATTTTTTTTCTCAGTGTTTTAAAAAAAAAAGTAAATAGTGGCAATAAAACTTGAACGTAAATTTCAAATAAGTTAGATTGATTGTGAAGCAATTTTTTGTTTGTTTTAAGTTTCGACTTCATTCTTTATTTCCCTCAGAAAAACTTGGTTTTTTAAATCAATTTCTATAAAGAGTCACTACACCATAGGTCAACTTTCACGGTCTTTCTGTGATTGATTGTGAAGCAATAATTTTTTGTTTGTTTTAAGTTTCGACTTCATTCTTTATTTCCCTCAGAAAAACTTGGTTTTTTAAATCAATTTCTATAAAGAGTCACTACACCATAGGTCAACTTTCACGGTCTTTCTGTGGCTTACACAAGAAATAAATCACCAAATTTTAAAATGAACGTGAGGAATTTTCATGATTTTTTTTTTTACTATTTTCTACAGAAAGCAAAGCTTTGAACACTGTCTGTTTTTCAATTAACTGTTAAGATAATATTTAAGAACTAAAACTAGCAAATTGTGTTTGACCAGCAAAAACTTATCCTTGAAAAGCATTTTGCGGCTATTTTCGCTCTATTTTAATTCTATTACTGTACTTACTTGTTTTTTTTGAGAACGATATCGTTCTTAACCGGGAATACCCATACCCATTCGTGGTAGGAGCATCCGACACTGGGGATGTGTGACTCAGGTGTAATAGTATTAGTTCTATCTAATATATCAATGCAACATACAAATTATAGTGATTAAATCACAATCATGGGAAAGGGATGTGGAAATAATTTGGAGATTTTTTTACGGGTCATGAACAACAGGAACTTAGAGTCCCTGAGAATAAACAATCCTTTGTTGAATTATTTTAATCTTGGCATGACATTTATATTATTTTTTTTATATTCCGTTTAGGGAGGAAGGAATTGATGGAATACAACTCACTACAATAGGCAAGCCTGATTTGACTCAGCATCTACCAGATGAAATGACCCCGTTACAAACTGAAAGACCTGCACGTTCCCGATCAAGCTTTAAGAATATTTTAGTACGTCAAATGAGTGTTATGGAAGTTCCATTTGATCGAACAGCGGTGCTGTTAAACTACATTATTGGTACTAGCTTGTCTTGGAGCATTTCATTCATTAACACATATTTTGGTGGGATAAATTGTGCTCATTTGTTATTATATTCAGTGTTAAATTACGATTAAAAGAAAGTTGTCGAAATTACTCAGTTAGGATCAGTGTAGTCGATGGAAATCATCAAAGAATAAAACGATGATTATTCTAATCCGTGATTAGAGGATCAATTACATACAGGCATACCTCATATATAAGTAGATATCTAGGTGCCAATTGCTCTCAGCTATAGGAAACCACTGTGCTATTTGCTCTCAGCTGTAGGAAGCACCAAACCGTAAGAAGTTCATTTCCTTTTGAAGGCCAAAGAAGTCTATGAAGGCCAGGCAGTTTTGAGAAATCTGTGACCTCTATCATGGCCAGACACTCCTGAATGGCACCGTACAGTGCTGCTATACACCTTTTCTCAGAGAGTGAAGGTCATTCCCTTTCGAGAATCGGTGAACTGCATCAAGGCCAGGCGCTCTTGGGTGTGGCCTTTACCTGAGGTTGGGTGTGGTCGATTGGGTGTGGTCTTTTGAATTACATAATCGATTTCTTTGGCCTTTTGCCATTGATAATAATATGAATAAATTTTACATTTGGGTCGGATTTTTAAACAAAACTTAGATGAAAAGAAATCCAGTAGTGAGAGGGTTATGGATTTGACAATGCCCATAGTGGGTACACTATTGGAGCTACTAGAAAAAAGTCATATACATTCTAGG
This sequence comes from Artemia sinica, assembly GCA_027921565.1. NCBI lineage: Eukaryota > Metazoa > Arthropoda > Branchiopoda > Anostraca > Artemiidae > Artemia > Artemia sinica. The sequence goes on from CM051262.1 coordinate 24,108,951, forward strand.
CAAAGATACGACAGCCCTTAGTAATCAATGACCCATCTTCCAAAGGCCCCAACGCCCCTCAATTCCCCTCCCCCCAACTCTTTGCCCCACCCCATTTTTGTATTAATTTGAAGTTTGATTTTTTAAAAAACTTTTTTTTAATTTTTATCTCTTATTTTTATATATTTTTTTAACAAAGAAATTTCCCCCCCCCTTTTTTTCATGTCTTAAAATGACACGAAATATACTCAAAACAAAAAAAAAGACAGATTTAATATTTTTGAAATATAAAATAAGAAGGATATATGTTAAGCGTGATTCTTACTATTAGAAAATTAATATTTGTAGTAACACTTTTCTTTTTTTTGAATAAATTTTTACTATGAAATTATTAAAATTTATTTTTTATTTTTCAATTTTGCGTCTGTACCAATGTTACTCTGTGGCAGGTCATCGACAGCACCAAGAATCAATTTTAATGTCATAAAAATAAAAGAATAAAAAAACTAAGTAGAAAAATGAAAAAAATAAACATTTTCATAAAAATGTCAATACAATGTGGTTGTTCTAGAACGTAATTTTTTAAAAAAATCGCAAGTATAATATGTATGCCATTTTAATTTCTTATTTTAAAAATGTTACAATTGAATTTCCTTCACACTTAGAATTTTCGGACTGGTGAACATGGTGTTTGGATATTTTTTATGCGGCCGACCTGTAGCACTCTACGCCTGGTCATCGACACTACCTAGTTTATCTTATGCATCGCCTGGTTCGACCAGCATTTAATATATTGGAAGCAAAAACACTTCCATCATATTAAAAAAAGTGAAGATGAAATATTCGAAGGAAGTGTGTTTACATGATAAGGTTGTCGTTGCTTTGAATGCTGACAAAGACGAAAATTTGAACTATGAAACAAGTACTAGTGGTAACGCTATTGGAAATGTACGCTTGCGTTGTCACGACAGTATTTGATTAAATTTCTTTGGGTCCCGAAACGATTCAACATCACTGATGGTGGATATTCAAGAGCGAGAAATCCAGAGATGATAGTGTTCAAAGAGAAAGCAAACATAAAACTAATATTTGACAATGAGGTTCAACTTCTTACTCATGGTTCTGCCAACACATTACCTGTTGATAGATCTTATTGCCGTCGTTCTGGTATTAGTATTCAAATGAATGCAAAGGGGAAAAGAAAGGCTTACTACTGCACTTATGTCATAAACCACATCTTGTCTACGTGCCAGAACTGTTATCTGTGTGAAATAATGTTGTAATAGGCAGTGAAATCTAAAGCAGAATTTAAAGGGCATTGGCATACAACATAAGAACGGATTATATAGATGAATTGATGGAGAACAAAGTGCATGTGACCATTATTACTATAATTGAAGATGTACCAACAAATATGGTCAATGAACCCAATAATACCAATGATGAAATGCATATTGAACCTGTAGCTGACACCCCAGTAAGACTGTAAATGACCCAAAATGTATTAATGATTATTTTACTAAGAGTGGTTACGAACTGTTACGAACTTTGATCCTTTGATATATATATATATATATATATATATATATATATATATATATATATATATATATATATATATATATATATTATATATATATATATATATATATATCAATTATATATATATATATATATATATATATATATAATATATATATATATATATATATATATATAATATATATATATATATATATTATTTTTTTTTGCCAGAGGTGATCGTATCGAACCAGTAGTCCTAGAAATTCAGGAGACGCCTTAATAAAACAGAAAACAGATACTATAGTACCAAAGTGATGTTTTCAGCCATGAGCCTGACACCTTTAAAAGTGACTTTCTTTCCCAAATGTTATAACTTTCCATGAACTGTCATACAAATACAGAAGAAGGCCTGAAGGGGGGGGGCTAGTGGTAGAAATTGGAAGGCCAGCTGGGTATTTCCAAGGAGAGAGAAGTAAAAAATTACCAAGAAATTTGTTTATCAAATATTCAACGATAAATATCGGGATTCATGTTTATTCCTTATATATTAATCAGTTCATGACAACAAACTGCAAATGAAGAGCGACTCGTGATAATAGTAACCAAAACTTTATAAGGGAGTTCTGACTTTCTATGGGGACTCCAATCATAAAAAATTTGTTAAGTTTAAAGAACTGAACCAAAGTTACCGAAATGTGATACTTTGAAGTTTTTCCGAGAAAGATGATCACGAATCCGTGTTTATCCGTTTTCTGTTTGTTTGCTCTGACGATGATTCTACCGAATCATAGGGTCCTAGATATCGAGAAGAGGCTCATTAGAAAGAAAATTGAAATTTCTACGGACCTTTTTAGTAGAAAGGGGGGTACCAGTGCCGATTGCGCATAATTTATTCATGGATTCTTGATCCACAAACGGGTCAATGACCCCTTTTTCAAGGTTAATCAGGGGCTGTTTTTCTAAGTGTATTGACTCCGGGACGAAGTTTGCACATGCGCACTGAATACTAACGGGGCAATGTATTGATCCACTAACGGGACAGCATCACGTGTCTTTTTTTAGGCCAATCAGGGGATGTTTCTAAATGTATTGATCCGCTGACGGGAGAGGATCACGTGTCTCTTTCTAGCTGAATCAGGGAGTTACGTAAGGTTTCACTTACATCACAATTCGCCCTTGAGATTTTGTTTATAATGGACATGCGTTGAGGTTAAATTATCATACAGTTTTAAGCCACCATAGAGATAACATTGAATATTGATGAGTTGGAAGCCTTAGATACAAAGATTTATAATGTGAGTTCTGTTTAGTAAATTTCCTTAGGTTATTTCCAAATAAAATCATTTTTGTAGAACCCCTCCAGTATATTCAAATTCAGGGTATAGCCTCCCCCCCCCCAATACATAAAATCTCCACTATGCAATGTTTTATAGTCGTTAGAAAGAGTAAAAAAGCTCTTTTTTTTTACCATGTGAACCCCCCACTGTTAACGATTTTAATTCTTTCATTGGAAATAATTCTCTTTTTCGATAAATTCTGGTAATTTTTATGCTTTCTGTATTCTAGCTAAGAGTGACGACTTACTTCCGTCAACTCTTAGGTATACTGATCCCTTTATGATATTAAGCCGAAAATTTAAATAGTGATAATTATTGACACCCGTCAAGTGCACATCCTTTGTGCTAATTCTCATGAATTAGGATAGCAGCTTAGCAAAGGTTATGCTGAAAAAAGATACTTTTTCCCAGTCAAATTAAAAACAGTAAATCTTTGGAATTGCAAAGAGGGGATGGGTGTTAGTTATAATAAATAGTTTCATATACTATTTGTTTTCCATTTTGAGTACTCAGTGTTTATATGGGGGTGGGGGGAAGTAATGTGATGGATTCATTGTGCAGACTTGTACCCCCTTTTGACAAGAAAACCTATGTAGCCTTTCATACACGCAACTCTCCAGCTCAATTCAATTTATTCGAATAAAAACATAACACAGACATCAATAACAATAAAGATCCTAGAAGAGAACTTGTTAAGGACCAAAAAAAGAAAAAAATTAAAAAAACACTGAAAAAAAAGAAAAAAAGAGGAATAAAACATGGGTAATTAAAGCAAATTGGTTAAAAATTGAAAGATTAAATTATATTATCAAGTTTTGTTACATTTTTATACAGCTTGCAGAAATTTGTGGCTAGTTCAACACTGGAGGGTATTTTGTTCCATTGAATAATAGATTTGTAAATGGGAGATTGCTGGGCAGCACTACAAACGCATTTAGGAATTATAAAGGCTCTATTGGATGAACGGAGACAGTGGGCTTCCGAATTATTAATGTTATAATAGGTTAGTAGTTGAGGTGGAAGATTATTGTGGAAAGCAGAGTAAGCAAGCGATAAGTTTAGTTTTTGTATGATTTGATCAAGTGGAGCTATGCCAAAATCTGAATATAAATCACGGGTTGGATATAGACAGGGAAGCCGAAAAAACTGCTTTAATGGCACGGTTTTGGGCAAATTTGAGTTTTTTAGTGAAAGACCGGTTTGTATTTCCCCAAACTGATCCGCAATAAGAAAGGTAAGGAAAAATAAAGGAATAATAGAGGGTAACTAGGATGTCAGGAGGAAGAAAATAATTCACACGGTTAATCATAGCTACTTGTCTCAAAATTATTGCTGTGATGTAAGAAATATGATTAGAGAAGGACAAGCATGAGTCAATAAATACACCAAGAAACTTGGCAACCTCCACTTGTGGGAGGATGTCGGAGGAGTACTTGAGACCAAGAGCAGGTTGAATTACGTCTTTGTTGTAGGGGGTTCTGAATAATACTATTTGACTTTTTTTTTGCTATTAATGGTCATGTTATTCGTAAGGCACCACGCCTGGACTCTGTTCAGAAGGACTTGGGCAGAGGTTATTGCCGATGGTAAATTGGTGCCAGTGATGAAGAAGTTGCTGTCATCAGCAAATAGTACAGGATACACTGAAGGGCCCAGGTCCATAACAAGATCATTGATATATAGGAGAAATAAAATAGGGCCTAGAACGGAGCCTTGCGGGACACCCCTCCGAACAGGTAAGGGCTGAGAGGATACTCCACCTAAGCTCACACTCTGTACCCTTCCAGATAGATAAGAATCAAACCAAGAGAGGGGTGCACCAGGAATACCGTAACTATTTAATTTACTTATTAAAATACTATGATCGACCATGTCAAAGGCCTTAGAAAAATCCAAAAACAAACCCAATACAGTTTTTTTTAAGGTCGAGTTGTGAGCGTATGAACTGTGTGGCGTCAATTAGAGCATGAGAAGTTGAAAATTTCGGCCTAAAGCCATATTGGTGAGGAGAAATCAAGGAAACAGAGTGCTGACTGTCAAACAGAAAGGGAGACAGACGTCTGAAGATGATTCTCTCGAGCACTTTCGATATAACAGGGAGAATTGAGATTGGACGATAATTACCTATCTCAGTTGGATCGCCCTTTTTAAGAACTGGGATAACAATGGCTGACTTTAGTAAATCAGGGAAAACTCCGTGGGTTAAAGATAGGTTGGCAATATGCTTGATGGGCTCGCAAACAAAAGGAGATATGGTCTTCAGGAGCTTATTACTTAATCCAAGACAGTCAGGTGTAAAACTATTAGGAAGAGAACCGATGATTTGAAGTACCTCATTGCTATCAGTTGGGCAGAAAAACATGGATCTAGAATTGAAGCAAGGGAATACAGCCTGTAAGGAGGAGCGGGAATCAGTATGAGGAACATTAGAAAAATAATTATTAAATGCGTCAGGTGCATGTAAAGGGTCAATTAATCTACCATTTGTGTCTTTAAGGCGAATAGGTATAGACTTTGATTTTCTATTTTTTGAGAGTATATCATTAATGGTGGACCAAATCTTTTTCAGGTTTCCTTTGCAATTGAGAATTTTTGTATAATAATAATTTTTTTCTTCGCTTCACGGATGAGTTTAGTGTATAAGTTTTTATAAATTTTTATAATTTGATAGGTCAATATCACTACTGGTCTTACAGGCTAACTTATATAATTTGTTTTCACGATATGAGGAGACAATGAGGCTATGTGACATCCAGGGGCATATAGGGATAGTTTTCCGGTTATGTTTACGAATAGGAAAAGTTGAATGGATAATCTCACTTAGCCTTTGCGCAAAACCATTTGTGGCAGAATTTACCTCTTGACAATTTAAAACATCGGACCAGTCAGTGGTTCTTAGGCAATCGATAAAATGGGTTATATTTGCAGAGCTGTAGTTTCTAGTAGGTGTTGGGATATTAATTCTAGAGCGTAGAGGTAGTGGTTGTGAAGGTAGTGACAAGTAAATAGGAAAAATGGTCTGACAGATCCGAAAATATTATATTTGAGGACAGGTCATTTCCCAGGGAAGTGGATACAAAAATGTTATCAATTAATGATGAAGTTGATCTCACAGGATCGACTCAACTGGGGAAAAAATTGTGGGTAGAAGACCACTCGCGGTTACCGATTCAAAAAAAAGTGTCAGATTCAATGTTTTTACCAACATTGAGTAGGTTACAATTAAAGTCCCCAAGAACTATTGCCTTTTTATGGGGTAGAATAATAAAATTAGAGAAATCATCAAACAGATTACAAAAACATGAGGTCAGAAATGGTGGAGGTTTATAAAATAAGGAGAGTATATAGGAATTTTGGCCGATAACTATGTTAACAATTATTGAATAAATACATCTGAGATTTATTTGTGTAGAGAAAATAGATTCGCACTCTGATAGCCTGGTAAAATTTACATTCGAACGGATGTAAAGTGAGATACCCCCAGAACACTTTGTCAACCTCCTGGGCATATGGATTATTTGGTAACCAGGGAGTGAAAAATCACTAGTGTCATCATTATCGAAAGCCATGTCTCTGTTAATCCTATTACGTCAAAAGGGCAGACACCATTGAATAAAATTAAATCTTTAAACTTGAGCCACTTATCCCGGATGCTTCTGATGTTGAAACAAAGAACATTAAGGGAATTATTATTAACTAGTTTTGGCTTCACATTGGTAGCAAAATCGAGAATATCAAGGTAATTACAACTAGCATGAGTTAAGGTACCATTGGGGCTGCTTATAGGGTTGGCATGCTGATTACTTTCTATATCGGAATAATTAAAAGCAATGTTATTAGAAAGGGATAAATTAGTTAAAAATGAAAAGTCACACATTAATTAGTCGTCGGCATTCTTGTTGGGTATCTTCTCGCTTGGGTTTTTCTTTGAACTTCATCCTCGCCCGAAGACTTCGTGAGGGGTCGTCAATTTCTGTGTTACTGTGTTGGTCGGCTTTTTTTCTTGTTTTTTTTTGTATTGCTATGGCTTGGTGCTTCTACCATCGTTTCAAGTGCTGGTGATTCTTTCAAATTTCTGGGGGACTTGGTAACAGTTGGGATCGTAGAAAATGTTGAGTTAGAATGGCATTCCATGCCTTCTTTGAAGGATAAAAGTTGGACCGTAGCTTTTTGCCAGATTTCCTCTCCTAGGAACGTAGTAATGGCCATTTTTTTAAGGATATTTTTCAGTTCAACTGGTTCACTGCCAACCTCGATAAGATGGGAAACTGCGAGGTATGTGGCTAACCTTTGCCATTCTTGATTGTGATGATGAATAACTTGTGGATGTGATAAAACTGGAAGTTGGGAAGAGGAAGGCTGCGATTTGGCCTCAAGTTGAGAAATTGAGTGGACCATTGGGTAAATGAGAAGCCTTTATCTATTGGGGGATGGACCTTTTTCCTCTGGTTCTTTGAAACTTCAGTTTGGCTATTTAAGGGTCGACTTGGAGTTGGTTGTCTAGGGATTGTAGCGGCTACGACGGAGTAGGGCAAGTTCAATCTCACAGAGGTTCGGAGGATCTCGGCTCTCTTATGATAGGCCGGACAAAGTTGTTTCTCAAGTGCCGTGTGCCCCTTATTATTACAATTTTTACAGTAGGCGTCTTTCTCGGTGCAATTTTCTGTAACGTGGCTAGGTTTACCACATTTTCGACATGATTGGAGTGACTGTTTACAATTATTTTTGCTATGACCATGAGCTAGGCAAATTGCACATTGTAGGGGCTTTGGTTTATAGGACTTATGGCGAAGGGCCCATACCATACAGAAAAAACTTTTCTTTGCAACTCGTTTTTGCATACAATGAGCACTGAGCGACTGGGTATAAGATTACCATCATTTTTCAAGCTGAGTCTTGTGGCTGTAGTTGGTTGGACCGGATGACCCGAAGAATCAATTAGTTCAGCTGTAAATTCCTCTATTGGTATACGGTGTCAACACCATAAACCACGTATTTATAGGACTTTTCTACTTCTTTTGAAGTGGCAAAGATTTTGGAACCCTCAACGATTAATTCCTTGGACCTTGAAAGGACTGAATCTGCGGCCTTGTGAGAGGTAAAATAAAGATCTATCAGACCGTCTTTTAGGAAAACTACTTCAAAAGTTGAGTTAGCTAGTAAAAATATAGGCTTTCTAATATCCATTAACCGATCTCTAGTAAAGGGTAGACCATTGGTTTTCTTGATGGTCACAATGTAATAGCATGGCTGATCTAAAGAGCTAGGATGCGATTCAATTGGTTGGGAATCATCAGGGAGTGATATAATCTCGGGTTGGGTTCTTCAGGGGGTGATCTAATTGCATCATTTTTTCTTTTTTTGCCAGGGGCTTCACCGGTACTTTTAGCTTGAAGGATGTTTAGGGCTTGTATCCCCTTAAGATGTGTGGTTGATTTAGACATAGGAGTTGGGGGGGGGGTTCTAGTTAAGTTTCTTTTTGAAGGCAGGAAAGGTGAGACATCTATGTCTTTTTCAGGAGGTTCCTTGTGTCAGGCATGAGCTATTTGGAACTAAAAATCTCACCTCTTATTTCTTTCACTGTTCAGAACTATAATTCAAATCCTATAATCCAATTATCAAGAACCAAGGTCACTAATATCACTTAGGAAAGTCCAGGGACATGCACGGTCTGTAAATGTTCAAGTTACACACGGGGAATTTCGACTGGCAAATACCAAGAGTGAAAACACCAATTAGATGTTAACACTTTTAATTATACCATATTTTGTCTGCTATATTTACGGCTGGCTATTTTTGCATATCTATATTTAAATCATTGGCCTGGATTTGATACACCTTTTGGCCCTAAAGATTAATGCTAGTTTTTTTTTAACTTCAAACACACCTTAGCTCTTTTTGCTTTAAATTATATGTTGTTTTATTTTCTAAATGGTAAAAAATAGGATTTCTATGCTTTTCGGCTTTATTCCCAACAAGGAGTATATTTAATTTTTTATCTAAATGGTAAAAATAGAAACATTGATTTCTATCCTAAGGCTAACCAGACTACTGTTTGTCAGGGTTTATTTCTCACAAGTTTGTGTAATAAAAACGTTTGATTTCTAAGCCTGCTTCTTCCTCGCAAATTTTTACTTTTTGCTTTGCTGAAAAGGAGGGAGGGTACTAATATCTTTTCTTCCGTAACAGGGAGTCGTTATTTTATGCTAATTTTCTTTCTTTTCTAGGACAATTATGAGAAATGCCCGCCTCCTCCTGAAAAGAGAGCTGGGTAACGACGCTACTCCCATGCAACGACTGGAGATAGCTGGCCCATCCAGAGACATCCACATCCCTTCCAGACCAGCGCTGCCTGCTCAAGTCCCATCCGCACCAGCCCCTATGCAGACAGGTAGAAAGATAAAGAGAGAGTGGATGGCTGCTCACATGATGGTGAGCCCCACTGCTCCAACCCTCCAAGCCAGTGACATAGCTGCCACATCTGCATATCTCAATGACACTGCGGGCTCGACTGCGCAAGAAACAGACGTCACCGTCCCTTCCATCCCCCATCATGCTTTGCCAGGACCATCCGGCACTCAAGTGCAGCCGGAATTGGAAATGTAAGTTTAAATTTTATTTCTCGCTAATTTTCAACCTGACAAAATATAACGTTCTCCTTTTGAATCATAACAAGTGCATGCATTCAAACTGCCGAATTAGGTTAGCAAAGCCAAAAAAGGCACTATATTCAGGTCATAAGTGAGTAGCAAAATCTTTGCGATATAAACTGCTTTATTAATGAATGCTTCACCTTGCCTCTACAAATATTATAAAAAACAACTTTCTATCGGAATGAGTTCTGTATCAAGTGTTTTGGATATCCATTTCAAACCAGAACCTTCAGGGCAAGGGTTTTAAGATATGCCCTGGGGGCATATAAGGTTTTTATAGAAGGCGTTGTCGTAGAAACTTCAAAAAAAGGCTCATACGATTGGAAATTCAAAGGGATAGGGCCCTTTTTAATATTCGAAAGTGATTGGAGGGTAACTAGCCCCCCCCCCACACCCATCATTCCCCCAAACACATCCAATCAAAATTTTGAGATAGCCATTTTTGTTTAGCGTAGTTGATTTCCAGATTGAAAATATATATTTTTGAGGAGGACACTCCCCCACAACCCTCAGGGCAAGGGTTTTAAGTTATGCCCTGGGGGCATATAAGGTTTTTATAGAAGGCGTTGTCGTAGAAAACAAAAAAAAACAGGCTTATTCGATTGGAAAGTAAAGGGCTAGTGCCCTTTTTAATAGTCGAAAGTGAATGGAGGGCAAATAGCCCCCCCCCCACACGCCCATCCTTTCCCCAAACACATCCAATCAAACTTTTGAGATAGCCATTTTTTTTCAGTGTAGTTGATTTCCAAATAGAAAATATGTTTTTGAGGAGGACACTCCCCCAAAACCCTCAGGGCAAGGGTGTTAAATTATGCCCTGGGGGCATATAAGGTTTTATAGAAGGCGTGTCGTAGAAACTTCAAAAAAGGCAAAAAATAAGGTTTTTATAGAAGGCGCAGTCGTAGAAATTCGAAGGGCTAGTAACCTTTTTAATAGTCGAAAGTGGTTAAAGGGCAACTAGCCACACTCCCACGCCCATCATTCCCCCAAACACATCCAATCAAACTTTTGAGATAGCCATTTGTTCAGCGCAATTGATTTCCAAATAGAAAATATGTTTTTGAGGAGGACATTCCCCCACAACCCTCAGGGCAAGGATTTTAAGTTATGCCCTGGGGGCATATAAGGTTTTTATAGAAGGCGTTGTCGTAGAAACTTCAAAAAAGGCTAATTCGATTGAAAATTCATCGGGCTAGTTCCCTTTTAATAGTCAAAAGTGATTGGAGGGCAACTAGCCCCCCCCACGCCCTTCATTTCATTAAACACATCCAATCAAAATTTTGCGATAGCCATTTTGTTCAACGTAGTTGATTTCCAAATAGAAAATATATTTTTTGAGGAGGACACTCCCCCAGAGCCCTCAGGACAAGGGTTTTAAGTTATGCCCTGGGGACATATAAGGTTTTTAAAAAGGCGTTTTCGTAGAAACTTAAAAAAAAAAACTCATTCGATTGGGAATTCAAAGTGCTAGTACCCTTTTTTAATAGTCGAAAGTGATTGGAGAGCAACTAGCCCCCCCCCACGCCCTTCATTCCCCCAAACACATCCAATAAAAAATTTTGAGAAAGGCATTTTGTTCAGCGTAGTTGATTTCCAGATAGAAACATATTTTTGAGGAGAACACTCCCCTGGAACACTCAGGGCAAGGATTATAAGTTATGCGCTGGGGGCATATGAGGTTTTTTTAATTGAAATCTTTGTCGTAGAAACTTAAAAAAGGGCTCATTCGATTTGAAATTCAAAGGGCTAGTACCCTTTTTAATAGTCGAAATTGATTTAAGGGCAACTAGCCCCCTCTCACGCCCATCTTTTCCCCAAACACATCCAATCAAAATTTTTTGATAGCCATTTTATTCAAAGTAGATGAAAGTTTTGGAAATTAGGTCTTTAAGGATGAAAACCATTCCCCCCACAGCCCTCAGGGCAAGGGTTGTAAGTAATGCCCTTTGGGCATATAAAGTTTTTAATGAAAGGCAACTAGCCCCCCCCCCCCCACAACGCCCATCATTTCCCCAAACAGATCCAATCAAAATTCTGAGACAGCCATTTTTTGTTCAGCGTAGTTGAGTTGATTTTGAATTGAAGTTATCAAGTATTTTGCAGTAGGTTGCATAGGTTGCATCAAGACATGGCTAATTGTAGACAGAGAAAAGCCAACACAGATAGTCCATGTAATTGAGAGGCAATTGTTTAAATGGCTGGGACACGGGTAAATGGCAGGAGTATGCATGACTCTCTTATTGGACACATACTTATTTGTTAGTTTTTGGAAAGGTATTTCTGCCTAGAGTCTCAGGCATGCTGACCAAGAATTCAAAAATTGACACAAGACCGTTAAATTGATGCAACCATTGCAACCTGCTACAAAATACTTGATAACTTCGTTATCAAGTATAGAGCATCGTTTTTTACTTCCTAAGTAAAGAACAATGTGGGCACAATGTGTTTTTTTTCTCCATACCCGGGCACTTCGTATCGAAGGAGTTGTCGTAGAAACTTCGAAAAGGGCTCATTCGATTGGAAATTGGAGTGGCTAGTGCCCTTTTTAATATTCGAAAGTGATTGGAGGGCAACAGGCCCCTTCCCCCCACGCCCATCATTCCCCCAAACAAATACAATCAAAATTTGAGATAGCCATTTTGTTCAGAGTAGTTGACTTCCAGATAAAAAATATGTTTTTGAGGAGGACACTCCCCCACAACCCTCAGGGCAAGGGTTTTAAGTTATCCCCTGGGGGTATATAAGGTTTTTATAGAAAGTGTTGTCGTAGAAACTTCAAAACACGCTCATTCGATTCGAAATTCAAAGGGCTAGTACCCTTTTTAATAGTCGAAAGTGATTAAAGGGCAACTAGCCACACGCCCATCATTCCCCCAAACATATCCAATTAAACTTTTGAAATAGCCATTTTGTTCAGCGTAATTGATTTCCAAATAGAATATATGTTTTTGAGGAGGACACTCCCCCAAAACCCTCAGGGCAAGGGTTTTAAGCTATGCCCTGGTGGCATATAAGGTTTTTATAGAAGGTGTTGTCGTTTTAGAAACTTAAAAAAAAGGCTCATTCGATTGGAAATTCAGAGGGCTAGTGCCCTTTTTAATAGCCGAAAGTTATTGGAGGGCAACTAGCCCCCCCCCCACGCCCATCATTTCCTCAAACACATCCTATCAAAATTTTTATACAGCCATTTTTTTTCAGCGTAGTTGATTTCCAGACAGAAAATAAGCTTTAGAGGAGGACACTCCCCAAAACCCTTAGGGCAAGGGTTTTAAATTATGCCCTAGAGGCATATAAGGTTTTTATATAAAGTGTATATACAAATAGCAGGCCAAACTATAAAGTCTTAAAAAAAAAGATTTAAAGTGTTATTTTCTTTTTCCTGAAAAAGCTATGTCAATATAAAACGAACAGAAATTAATTAAAAAAGCTTTTTTCCACAAAATAAGTTTTTTCAAAGAAAAGTAAAGAACTCCATTAAACAAAAAATCAGCAAAATGAAATCAAATAATCTAACTACCAAGCGTGAAACTACCACAAATCACCATCGATAATAAATAAATGAAACCCAAAACGAACAGAAATTACAACAAATAACCGAGTCAAACTCAAAACGAGCAGAAATTAATATAAGTTGGGTGCAAAGTTGGGCGCAATACCCCTTTGCCTTCCCAAGGCCAGAAAAAAATTTGCACTTTACTGGAAAAATACAAAAGAATGTGCATTGTCAGTTTAATATACATATACTGATATTTAGTAATCAAAATGTTAATATTATTTGATTTATTAAAGTTATAAAAGTAAAAACATTTATATTTTTTTCAGTAAAGTGCAATTTTTTTTTGCCAGAATAAATTTTGCCAGAAGACTGATCAAGGATGCGTTTTCTATATCTTATTTTTTTTTGTTCTAGTGTCCTTTTTAAGAGACCATAAAGATTGGAGGGCAACTAGCCCCCCCCCACGCCCATCATTTCCCCGAATACATCCAATCAAACTTTTGAGATAACCATTTTGTTCAGTGTAGTTGATTTCCAAATAGAAAATATGTTTTGGGGAGGACACTCCCCCAAAACCCTTAGGGCAAGGGTGTTAAATTATGCCCTGGGGGCATACAAGGTTTTTATAGAAGGCGTTGTCATAGAAACTTCAAAAAAGGCTCATTGGATTGGAAATTCATCGGGCTAGTTCCCTTTTAATAGTCGAAAGTGATTGGAGGGCAACTAGCCCCCCCCCCCCCACGCCCATCATTTCATTAAACACATCCAATCAGAATTTTGCGATAGCCATTTTGTTCAACGTAGTTGATTTCCAAAATAGAAAATATGTTTTTGAGGAGGACACTCCCCCAGAGCCCTCAGGACAAGGGTTTTTAAGTTATGCCCTGGGGGCATATAAGGTTTTAAAGAAGGCGTTGTCGAAAAAACTTTAAAAAAAGCTCATTCGATTGGGAATTCAAAGTGCTAGTACCCTTTTTAATAGTCGAAAGTGATTGGAGAGTAACTAGCCCCCCCCACGCCCTTCATTCCCCCAAACACATCCAATGAAAATTTTGAGAAAGGCATTTTGTTCAGCGTAGTTGATTTCCAGATAGAAAACATGTTTTTGAGGAGAACACACCCCTAGAACACTCAGGGCAAGGATTATAAGTTATGTGCTGGGGCATATAAGGTTTTTTTATTGAAATCTTTGTCGTAGAAACTTAAAAAAGGGCTCATTCGATTTAAAATTCAAAGGGCTAGTACCCTTTTTAATAGTCGAAATTGATTTGAGGGCAACTAGCCCCCCTCTCACGCCCATCTTTTCCCCATACACATCCAATCAAAATTTTTTGATAGCCATTTTATTCAAAGTAGTTGAAAGTTTTGGAAATTAAGTCTTTAAGGATGACAACCCTTCCCCCCACAGCCCTCAGGGCAAGGGTTGTAAATAATGCCCTGGGGGAATATAAAGTTTTTAATGAAAGGCAACTAGCCCCCCCCCCCACGCCCATCATTTCCCCAAACAGATCCAATCAAAATTCTGAGATAGCCATTTTGTCCAGCGTAGTTGAGTTGATTTGAATTGAAGTTATCAAGTATTTTGCAGTAGGTTGCATAGGTTGCATCAAGACATGGCTTATTGTAGACAGAGAAAAGCCAAAACAGATAGTCCATGTAATTGAGAGGCAATTGTTTAAATGGCTGGGACACGGGTAAATGGCAGGAGTATGCATGACTCTCTTATTGGACACATACCTGTTTGTTAGTTTTTGGAAAGGTATGTCTGCCTAGAGTCTCAGGCATGCTGACCAAGAATTCAAAAATTCACATAAGACCGTTAAACTGATGCAATCTATGCAACCTGCTGCAAAATACTTGATAACTTCGTTATCAAGTATAGAACATCGTTTTTTACTGCCTAAGTAAAGAACAATGTGGGCACTATGTGTTTTTTTTTCTCCATACCCGGGCACTTCGTATCGAAGGATTTGTCGTAGAAACTTCGAAAAGGGCTCATTCGATTAGAAACTGGAGTGGCTAGTGCCCTTTTTAATAGTCGAAAGTGATTGGAGGGCAACAGGCCCCTTCCCCCCACGCCCATCATTCCCCCCAACACATCCAATCAAAATTTTGATTGGATGTTCGGCGTAGTTGATTGCAGATATAAAAAATATGTTTTTGAGAAGGAAACTCCCCCAAAACCCTCAGGGGAGGGTTTTAAGTTACCCCCTGGGGGCATATAAGGTTTTTTATAGAAAGCGTTGTCGTAGAAACTTCAAAACACGCTTATTCGATTCGAAATTCGAAGGGCTAGTCCCCTTTTTTATAGTCGAAAGTGATTAAAGGGGAACTAGCCACACCCCCACGCCCATCATTCCCCCAAACATATCCAATTAAAATTTTGAGATAGCCATTTTGTTCAGCGTAATTGATTTTCAAATAAAAAAAAAATGTTTTTGAGGAGGACACTCCCCCAAAACCCTCAGGGCAATGGTTTTAAGTTATGCCCTGGTGGCATATAAGGTTTTTATAGAAGGTTGTTGTCATAGAAACTTCAAAAAAAGGCTCATTCGATTGGAAATTCAGAGGGCTAGTGCCCTTTTTAATAGCCAAAAGTTATTGGAGGGCAACTATCCCCCCACGCCCATCATTTCCTCAAACACATCCAATCAAAATTTTTATATAGCCATTTTGTTCAGCTTAGTTGATATCCAGACAGAAAATAAGTTTTAGAGGAGGACACTCCCCCACAACCCTTAGGGCAAGGGTTTTAAATTATGCCCTGGAGGCATATAGGTTTATAAAGTTTTTGTCGTAGAAACTTCAAAAAAGGCTCATTTCATTGGAAATTCAAAGGGCTGGTGCCCTTTTTAATAGTCGAAAGTAATTGGAGGGCAACTAGCCCCCTTCTCATGCCCACTGTTTTCCTAAAACACATCCAATCAAAATTTTGAGATAGTCATATTGTTCAGCGTAGTTGATTTCCAGATAGAAAATATATTTTTGAGGAGGAAACTCCCCCCGACCCTTAGGGCAAGGGTTTTAAATTATGCCCTGGGGGCATATAAGATTTTTATAGAAGGTGTTGTGGTAGAAACTTCAAAAATGGCTCATTCGATTGGAAATCCAAAGGGCTGGTGCCCTTTTTAATAGTCAAAAGTGATTGGAGGGCAACTAGCCCCCCCCCCACGCCCATCATTCCCCCAAACACATTCCAATCAAAATTTGAGATAGCCATTTTGTTCAGCGTAGGCTAGTTGATTTCCAGACAGAAAATATGTTTTTGAGGAGGAAACTCCCCCATAACCCTCAGAGCAAGGGTTTTAAGTTATATCCTGGGGGCATATAAGGTTTTATAGAAGCTGTTGTCGTAGAAACTTCAAAAAGGCTCATTCGATTGGAAATTAAAAGGGCTGGTGCCCTTTATAATGGTCGAAAGTGATTGGAGGGCAACTAGCCCCCCCACGCCTATCATTCCCCCAAACACATCCAATCAAAATTGTGTGATAGCCTCTTTGTTCACAGATAGAAAATATGTTTTTGAGGAGGACACTCCCCCACGACCCTTAGGGCAAGGGTTTTAAATGACGCCCTGGGGGCATATAAGGTTTTTATAGAAGGTTTTGTGGTAGAAACTTCAAAAATGGCTCATTCGATTGGAAATTCAAAGGGCTGGTGCCCTTTTTAATAGTCAAAAGTGATTGGAGGGCAACTACCCCCCCACCCCCAGCCCATCATTCCCCCAAACACATCCAATCAAAATTTGAGATAGCCATTTTGTTCAGCGTTAGGTTAGTTGATTTCCAGATAGAAAATATGTTTTTGAGGAGGAAACTCCCCCATAACCCTCAGGGCAAGGGTTTTAAGTTATGTCCTGGGGGCATATAAGGTTTTTATAGAAGCTGTTGTCGTAGAAACTTCAAAAAAGGCTCATTCGATTGGAAATTTAAACGGCTAGTGCCCTTTTTAATATTCGAAAGTGATTGGAGGGCAACTACCCCCCCCCCCCCCCCACACCCATCATTCCACCAAACACATCCAATAAAAATTTGAGATAGCCATTTTGTTCAGTGTAGTTGATTTCCAGATACAAAATATATTTTTGAGGAGGATACTTCCCCACAGCCCTCAGGGCAAGGTTTTTAATTTATGCCCTTTGGGCATATAAGGTTTTTATAGAAGGCGTTTGTCGTAGAAATTTCAAAAAAGGGCTCATTCGATTGGAAATTCAAAGGGCTAGTGCCCTTTTTAATAGACAAAAGTGATTAGTGATATTTTTTGTTATTGTTGTTGTTTAGACTAGGGCACTTCGTGCCGAAGGAGTTTTCGTGGGAACTTCGAAAGAGGCTCATTCGATTGAAAATAAAAAGGGCTTCTGCCCTTTTTAACAGTCAAAGGTGATTGGAGGGCAGCTATTCCCTCTTCCACTCCCACCCTCCCATTTGCCCATTATGTTTAAAAACTATATGTTGCCTAAAGATTAAATCAAAATGCACTGCGATAATGCTAATTCCGAATTAGGCATCTCAGCAGTATCCCAAGAACGACTGAGGGTATTATGTTCAAACTTTCGGGGCTTCTTCTGCTCTTGAAATTTAAGCAAATCAGAATAGCGTAAGTGTATCCAAGCTATTAAACAAAGTAAACAGATTTTTTTTTGCGAATGGTATCCAGTTTTCCACTTCAGGTCAACTAGAGGAGTGTAATGGAATCAATTTTCAAGACCCCGAAATTTTCCAAGTAAAATAAAATCGCCCAAAATATGAACCCAAAAATTCAAGTAACACTTAATTGTCAAATTTAAAAAATAGCGAAACATTGTATCATAATTGTAACACTATGAAGAAATTGTTCCCACGAAAAATGTAACGGCAATAAATATTCAGCGTGACCAATTGTACATGACAGGTAACCAACCATGTAATTCAAATCTTGAGTTGAATTTCCGAACGATCAAAAGATGGTAGAAATTATTATACAAGAAACGGTCACTTGTAATACAAAAAAGATACAATGTATTCCGCTGTAATTACAAGGTAAAAACTTTAAAAAAAATAGTTTCTTGAGATGCAAAAGTAAAACTACTTAGTCCGCTGTAATTACAAGGTAAAAACTTTAAAAAATAGTTTCTTGAGATGCAAAAGTAAAACTAATTAGTCCGCTGTAATTACAAGGTAAAAACTTTCAAAAAAATAGTTTCTTGAGATGCAAAAGTAAAACTATTTAGTCTGCTGTAATTACAAGGTAAAGCTTTAAAAAATATTTTCTTGAGATACAATGTAGAACTATGTAGTTCGCTCTAATTATAGGGTAAAAACTTTATTCCGCTAAGAAAATTCCAAAGTGAAGTCTTAAAGAGTCATAAATCGTATCAAAAGTTAGCTAAAATCGACTAGCTGATTGGTACATCACTGTCCAATAGTAATCGAGGACGTAAAATCTCAACCAATAGAATCAGTGTAATGTGCTCCTTAGTAACGCCCGAATGTAACCTTCGGCGAAATCTCAGAGTATAGTACTTTCGAAATTAGCAAGTGGAGTTAGTCTTGAGCAGTCTATTGAGAGTCTTTTATCAGTCTTTTGGAGTCTACTGTCAGTCTATTATGAATCTATGATCAGTTTTTATATGAACCTAGAAACAGTCTTATGTGAGTCTATTTGCAATTAGAATGAACCTCTAAAAACATTTATTACTAGTGAATTATCTGTTACTTGTATTGCCCCAGTCAACAACTTTATCTTAGTGTCTTTGACTGCGAAGTGCTTTCGATATTCCCGTCAAGCTTTGTACTGATCATGTGAGTAAAAAATAAATACATTACTTTCTTATTTTATTCTCTTTATGTTAGTATTTCTCAAGATAGTTTGTCCTTGTGGCTCCAATCGCTCTCAAGGGAACCTAAATCCTTTCAATCTGATTTCGACTCAGTATGGCCACTAATATATGCTCCCCATTTGAATCACTGATTTAATTCCCCCTCTACTATGGTAGTATGCTCGCAAAACACCAATCAAAGAATTGATTGAAAAACCCCCATTGGAATACGTATATATAGAGAAGTAACAGAAAAACCTCCATTTAACTACAACAAAACATTTAATCGAAACCCCCCCCCCCCCCCATTAGAATTGGCGCGGCCTGTTTAAAGGAGCAAAACAAAAGGACAAAATTTTCTATAAAAAAGATTATTGAGAAATATTACACATAGAGAAAGTGCAATATTTCGTGCATGATTTGAAGTGCAATATTTTGTTAGGCCTAAGTCCCCTTAAAATAGTAACAAAAAATATATAAAATTGGAAGTGTCAAATTTGAATTATATAAAAAAAATAAAACCAGTGCCGAATTTTAATTTATAAAAAAAAAACAATTGTCGTTAGATTCAAACGAACAATTGCTAAAGCAAAAACTTATTGCAAAAACAGTAGAAATTTCAAAGTCCCTTCCCTCATATAACGGAGACTCAGACGTTGATGCATTTAGTATCCAATTAAACCAATTCGTAGAAGTAACTCAAACGGACTTAAAATCATTAGTAGGCATGTTATTAATGAGATTTAAGGGGCAAGCATTAACATTTTTAAAACAAATTGAAAATACAATAGGGGAAGATAACAACCTTCCAATAAACTCAATAGAAAAATTGCTAAAAGCGTTCCGAGAAAGATTTGTTGAAACCAGTTCAACAAACAAATTAAAGCACGGAACTGTATGTTTCGACGAAACCCAAAATGTTAGGGAATACCTACAAAAAGTAATGGTATCCATTGAGGCTAAATACGGAAAAGAATCTGGTCCTTTATACGATAAAATTGTACTAAATGCTTTCATGCAAGGATTGAGCCCCAAACTATACCGAATGTTAATATCAAAAAATATTCAAACATTAGAGCTGGCAGTTCAGGAAGTAGAGAGAATGATTGAAATTCACACAATTGTGGCAAATCACAATAAGTCAAGAATAAATAATGTCGGAGAATCAACTCCGGGAGGATCACGAGGAATTTCACCCGCATTTTTCTCGAGGGATAATTCACCAAAAACGAACCAAATAGGTCCCCAACCCCTACCAGGCAAAGAACTGTACGTTTCGTACCCACGAATACGGCAAACTACATAAACAACCCCCCAATTATATGCTATTCATGTAATAAACAAGGACATATTGCCAGAGAATGCCGTACTAGAAAAACTATACACCAGCAACCCCCAGTTTTAATAACCGTTTGTTCGGGAGAACAAACTTAAAAGCCAATGGGTCAGGAAGTTATAGAAATAACCCCCCACGTCTCCCATCATTCCGCAACCCCTACCAACAAGGATTTGCGTATTCAAATCCTTCCCTCAACCGACAAAATAATTATCGGTTCCCCAACCCAAATACCAAACATGTACCAATTTAATTCACGGACAGTGTATCCAACTAGATTTAACAGGAATACGAGCGATAACAGAGGATATTTTTTCCCGACGGGAAATGAAAGAAATTTTTCGGGAAATGAAAGAAATTTTTTCGTCAATACAAAATGAACAAATGTGGCGAGCCGTCGGCACAAGAAATTCCAACCCACGCAACAATACGTGGCAACTAAGACAATCAAGTGTCAATCAACTTGGAACTTCCCTAGCAAGTGTAATTCCCACCGAGCCCCAATGTCAAACACCAACCTATCAAATAAATGCGCAGGGAAGCGAATCAGGCCCCCAAGGAAATTAACCGGGACCCTGGAGGCCAGTATTTTTTATAGGTCCCTTCCAGTAGTTGTACCTTCCTTAAGTGATAATAATGACATATTACCTATATTAAATGATTTTGGTGTTTCAAGTATTAATTTCAAAGCGTTAATAGATTCCGGTGCATCAGATAACATAATAAACTCGAATGTATTTAATAGACTACCAGTATATATTAAGCAAAGGAAAAATTTCAATATTCCCAGTTTAACTAGTGTCACAGGACATAGACTGGAAGCAATAGGCTCCATACGCTTAGATGTGACAAAAGATAATAGAATCTTTCCTACAAACTTCATAATATGCAAGAATTTCCCATGTGAGGCTATATAATTGGTGCTAATTTTTTAAAATCTAATAAAGTGTTATTAGATATAGCAAATAACAGACTCGTGTATCCATACGATCCTATTCTACAAAGCGTGGAGAGAGGGGAAGCAACAGTGAATAGAAAAAGTCTTTTGTACCCCATCTCTCGTCCTGTGGGAGAAAATCAAGCAGCAAATGGGTTCGAGTCAATAAAAATAAAAATAGGGTAAATGCAAGAGTATAGGCAAACAGAAATAAAGAAAATAACGGAATTATGAATGAAATAATAAATCCAAGTACTGTCCCCTTACAGCCAACCCCTAAAGCGGAAGACGTGACGCAACCAAGCGCCAATCTTAACTTAATAGAAAATGACTCGGAAGAAAAATATTATGGATTCGCGGTGCGTAAAACAAAGATCCCCCAAAAACAATGCAAAGAGTTCAAATTTCTCAAATGGTCACCCCCGTAAACGACAATTCCGAAATTTGGTTTGCATCCCCGTGTAGAGAAATCCCCGAAAATCTGTTTTGTGAGGAACAGATTATTTCGTATGAGAAAGGAGAAGGTTTTATTTGGTTGACAAATATACATGAAAAATGATACTATTACATTAAAATAGGGAACATGCCTCGTTGAAATACAAGTGATTTCTGAGCGCGAACTAAACGAATGGAAAAACTCCAAGAAAATCTTAGTTAATGGCATTGGCGTTAGTAATCCAAAGAATAGGTACCCATTAACAAGATCTAAATTTTTGGAAAAATTTAAATTAGACCATATCCAAGATACGCAACTAAAAGAAAAATTATGTGAATTGCTCTGGAGTTTTAGAGATATATTCTCCACATGTGAAGAAGACATTGGACTGATACCATTCTATGAACATTCTATTCAAACCACAGGGTTACCTGTAGCTAAACAACCCTATCGTATCCCACATCCCTACAAACATTGGTTAAAAAATAAAATCCGCGAACTAGAAAGAAACAATATTATACGGCCAAGTATAAGCCCGTATTCAGCCCCTGTTATACTAGTGCCGAAAAAGAAACAAGGACCTTAGGCTTGTAGTAGATTATAGAGCCTTAAATAAGCAGGTAGTTAGCGACAAATTTCCCCTGCCACCGAATTGATGAAATCCTAGACTCCATCTCAACCAAAAATAAAATTTTTACATCTCTTCGACCTCACACAAGGTTATCATCAGGTTAAGATAGCAGATAATGACGTCTAATAAAACGGCCTTTTTGACGACGGAATGTGGTTCTTATGAATATTTAAGAGTACCCTTCGGACTCAAAACCAGCTCAAGTGCACTATGTAGACCTCTGTTACACTTATTACGAGGTATAGAAAATATTATCCATTTCGTGGATGATGTGATCTGTGTAGGAGAAACCCGAGAGGACCATTTAAATACATTAACCAAAGTCTTCGAGAAATTCAGAGAGGGTAATCTAAAATGTAGACCTGAAAAAGTAAATTTACTTCAACCCGAGATAAAATTCTTAGGAATGATAGTGACCCAAGGTCAAATATCACCGGACCCTGAGAAAATAAAATGCGTAGAGAATCTCAAACCACCAAAAACTATAAAACAATTGAGAGCTATTATTGGTTTAACAAGTTATTTCAGAAAATTTATACGCAACTACGCCCAAATTGATAAAACCCTTAACGGACCTGACTAAAGGGACCCACCAAAATATCACCTGGTCCAATGAAGCCCAAAATTCCTTGGACACTCTCAAGAAAGCACTTATTTCTGAACTAGTATTGTCCCTACCAGACTTTGAAAAATGACAATTTGTAGTTAGCACTGACGCCTCAGCTACGGGCATCGGTGCAATCCTTTCCCAGTTAATCCCTATAGAAAAACTACCCCGATCCCTTACGAAAACTCCCTCAGTATATAGAGAAAGTAATATGCTATTCAAGTAGAACTCTATCGAAAGGCGAAAGAAGTTTTGCTGCAACGCAATTGGAGTTACTATCTATAATCTACCATTTAGACAAATTCAGACATTATTTAGTGGGCCGAAAGTTTAAGCTACGTTCGGACCATAAGAGCTTGCAGTACCTAAGCAAATTCAAAAATCCAACTGGAATCTTAGCTAGATGGATAATGAAAATCCAAGATCTGGATTACGAATTTGAACATGTGACCGGTAAAAAAAAGGCCCCCTGTGATTACCTGAGTAGATATCCTGAGAATAACTCCTCAGATCATGAAACTAAGCAAATGAATGCCATTAATTTTAGTAAACGAAAACATAAGAAGAACAAACCTAAAGTCCAAATAGAAGGAGACGAAGTCAATCATAGCCTTTATCAATAGCTAACATTAAAAGAAACCAAGTTAAGGATGAAATGTGTTTGTCTCTCATTAATAATTTTGTGAATTCTGATAATCTCCCTGATAAGTTCAAAACCTTAAGAAGGGAAATAGACAATTTTTATTATGACTTAGACGACGAAGAAATCTTTGCAGGATAATAACAGGTGAAACAAATAGAAATCAAACTTTAATAGTCCCAGTACTACCCCAAAGCTTAATAATACCTGCCTTTGAATATTTCCATTCCGATATAGGTGGACACTTAGGAATAGCTAAAACCTTTCACAAGTTAAAACAATATTTTTACGTACCGCCAGCGTTAACAAAACTTAAAGATTTTATAAGTACCTGTGAAGCGTGTAATTTAAGGGAAAATCCCCAAACGTACCCTAATCCCCCGATGGGAAGAGTTCCAGTAGCAAAGTTTCCTTTCGATATCGTTTCATTCGATTTATATGGGACTAGCGGAGGATTACCTGTTCCAACAGAGGTCATACTTGCGTTCTTTCAGTCATAGACCATTTTACCGGCTTCACTTTCGCCAAAGCATTGAAAAACCAAGGCGCATGTGCCATAAGTAAAGCGTTAGCAAAAATATTTTTAAAATTTAGCATCCCTAACAAGGTTATTAGTGATAACGGAACTAACTTCGTTTCTAAAGTAACAAGAGATTAATGAGTTTCCTTAAAATAGAAAAATTATTAACCTCCCCCTACCATCCCCAAGCTAATGGAAAAATTAAAAATAGGCACAAAATATTTTCCAATGTCTTGAGTATTTATACAAAAGACAATCGAAACGATTGGAATCAATATCTACCTTACTTAACCAATGTAATTAGTACCGCCTATTCTGAAACAACGAAAGAAATCCATTTTTCTTTTATTAGGACGCGATTTTAAAATACCTTATCAGGAAATTATAGAATCCAGACTATATTACAATAATACAGAAGACTATAAGCAAGATTTTATAAATGGGATGAGGAAAACCTATAAAGTAGTTAGACAAGAGTTAGAAAAATGTAAGATGAACCAAGAGTTGAGAAACGAGTCCAAAGTCAAAGGGAACATAAATTTTAAGGTAGGCGACTGTGTTCTATCAAAAAATGAAGCAAAGGTAGAAGGCTAAAAACTTTCTAATAAGTAATCGGGACCCTACAGGATAATAAAAAAAAAATACGACAATGATTTTACTTTAAAATGGTAAACCCAGACAACGGAAGAACATAAGGCGCATGTTAGCCGCATAAAGGAGCCAAGTACCCAGTCAGATGGGCACCCAAACCCTCATCTTCAGATTCATCAAACCCGGAAAATGAGTTCCCTAAGTCAAGACTAGCCGAATTAAAACCTTTCAATTTTAAACAAAACTACTTCGAGAATCATAGCGACGAGGAAAATTTTGAAAAATTTTAGCGATGAAAAATTTAGTCATCCTAAAAGAAAACCCTTAATACCAATACCAATAAGAACCCCGAAAGGTCCATAAATTTCATCATCAGAAAGCTCGGAAGAGTTAGACTATACGCTGTCCCCAAAAACCCAATTTTTCCCCGATAGAATTTCGACCCCATGTCCTCCCAAAAGATTTCCAGACGACATGGTATCCCCAGCAACCCTGATAGAAAGACCCCTATCGTTACAGGATGAATTAAACAGAGCTATGGAAACCCCTGGTGCAAAAATAAGGAAAACTCCACCCAGGGATACAAATAAAGGAAATACAAAAAAATTTAGAGAAGCTATAGATATTATCAATTATCCTATAAAAACAAGGCAAAGTACCTTGCCTTGGACCCAGGAGTACCCTGAAGATGAAAATATAGGACAATACCACCACATAACGGTATCCAAAGTCAAGCCCAAGTAATCAGCCTCATGGCAAAAAACCTTGTTACAAAAAATACCCCACCCCCCAGAGGATATGGCATTCAAACAATGGAGAAACTCTCCACAAACGTTCAACTCATCCCAGAGTTCCAAAGAATCTTTTAACTCCCCCGAAACAGGACTTCAGCGAGAGAAAATGGAAAATAAACCCTCTACCTCGAGAGGAGACGAAAATAAATGAAGCGAGTGCAGGTGATACTCCTAAATCGCAAAGGACCACCCCAGAAAGCCCCGATGATGAATCATCAGGGACTAGTTCTACTGAATCCGACGATGAATCAGCTCCTGATGAGCCCCAAGATTCACAAAAACGAAAACCGGCTTCTGCCGCGGCCATGCAAAAGCGGCTAAAATAAAAAGTCAAAAATTCCTATTGAAACAGTACAAGAAATTTGACCTAATCTCTATGGGAAAGTCAAAAAAGAATAAAACACCAGAAGGTGAACAGGAAGTTACCACGAAATCTGGCAGAGTAAGTAAAAAACCAATAAATGGAAATACGTCTAGGGATCAGGTACCCCAAAGAAAAACTCATAAAATAATATTGAGACGAAATGAGCAGCTTGAAAAAAAACCTTAAAAACAAAGGTATATGAATAAGACATTTCAATGAAAGCTACCCATAAAAGGTCGAAAGAAGTTAATAGTTAATTTTTTCAGATTAACTGAATCCCGGCTTGAAGAAAAAGAAAACCCTGAAGGTAGAACCAGAACAAGAATTGTTCAACCTCTCCTCCAAAAAGAAAAATACCTAGTGCCACTCCGTTACAGACAGAACGATTATGGACCAGTTATTTCAAATACGATCGAAAACTTCTAGACGCCTTGGCACTATTGATAACTGAAAGACTGAAAATCAAAAAATATGATAAAAATTAAAAGCAGCCAATGGAAACTGAAGGCAATTTTCTGACGCTTAAAATATATTAAATTATTTAAAGATCACTGCAAATCACCAAGCGAGACAAAAAATCTCCTTTCGCAATTTCTACCAAAATGATATCACTTCTCTAAGAGTTATAAGTTGCCTATGCAGTTAATGCGACTCTATGTAAAATGCTAATTCTTAGCAACCGATTCTCACAGTGAAAATTCAAAAAAGGGCTTTCGTGCAAATTGTAACCAGAAGTATTCTTTCAAATAAAAGTCAACATCTCTCCTAAATTGCCCCATGTAAAACGTCGATACGATAATAAATCAAGGCCCGTAATCTCCTAATACTGTCGAAATAACAAAGATTTATGACAGCTTAGCTACCTAAGCATATTATTCTCGAATTAAAACACTTTCCCTTTTTCGTTGCTTATAATAAGAACAATTAACCCGTATACCGTGGTTTACTCTAAGCTACGTGGATTCTTATAACAAACAGTCCTTTTGCTTGAAAACTAAGATCATAAGAATAAATAATCAACGTGCTAAAATGACCCTTGAATACCAAGAATTAAAAAAAACGCTAAACCCAATGGCGAAAAAAATTGGCACCTATGAATATGAGATGATTGGAAAATATCGTTCGGTCTCAGATAATGATATCTTCGATATATTCTTACTTATATATTGATACTTGATCATATTTCGATTATATTTTGGCGTGGCATAATTCAAAATACATAAAATAAGCATAATATATTGTTTCGAAAATAAGAATAAGCGCTAGAGAATTGACGCAAAGCAAAAAAATCAATAACCCCGAACGTGAAAAATAAATCAAAATTGTAGAATTTAAAATACTAATCTTTGCACGTATATGTCAACCCATAGAAATACGATGTAATTCTAACAAAAAAAAGATAATTTCGTAAATATAAACAAAACCTCAAGGGCAGAATAATATATAAACTTTAAAAATAAGCCCCAGGAATGCGCAGGGCATAAAAAGACCCAAAAATGGCAGTTTCACGGTCTCAGTCTCGTATTACTTTCGGTTTAATGAATTTCCTACATGACATAATTCAAGTTAAGTACATATATCTTGTAAGGTAAATGTTGACGACCACACTAAATGGAATTGTTTCGACAAACTGTCCCCATAACCTAGGACTAATCACGTGGCACCCCCGCAGTTTAGACAGTCTTGAGAGACAAAATTAGGTACTTCCATAAGTCAAAAAATACATGAAAATTAGTAACAAAATTCTAAGATATCGTACCTGTGAGTCACAAATAAGACAAAAACTAAAGCAAGAAAAAGAACCAATATTGATCAATTTTTTTTCTCGATTTATGATGGCCCTCTATAGAGAAAATATTTTTGCTGTCAAAAATTGTTGCACCATAAACTAAATTTGCAACCGACGCTTGGCTAGCCAAACCATTAGTCTTACCATCGTTAGCAAAAAACAGCAGGACCCTATCGGCTGTATGGGTCAGAGCCGTGCTATATGGCTATATAATATCAATATACGATAGGTAAAGGGCAAAATAATCGTCAAAAAACCTAACAACAGCAGCAATAAATTCAACCAAAATTATCTTAAAACGAATCAAAGCGTACGAAAATGAAACCACGCAATTAAGGTATAAGAAAATAACCTGTAACAATAAGATTAACAAAACAAAAAACTGTTCCCAAAACCAGATAATTCCTTAACTTTCAAGAAATTTGAAATATGATAAAAAAAAAAATCACAACCTGTAAAGCCAAATACAAAACTCGTCTCGAATAAAATTATTCGCTTACAATCCAGCAATCAGTCATATATTATATATATATGATGCAAGTAGTTTACTAAAAATAGCTTACCAAAAGAGGTAAAAGAATAAAGCCAATCATTAATATCCTAAAATATAATATCTCGTAGATAAAGGAATTAGGCATAATATTTAGAGTGATACCAATGTGTGTAACTAAGCTAATGTCTCTATAACAATAGCAGATAGTATTCTGCTTCAGATTTCAGACAATAAGTAATAGGCCTTGAAGAGGAACACCCGCTAAAAATTAACGCAAAATCCAAAACCCTTTCGTTAAGGGAACTTTTGAAATTAACCTACGCTATAGTTACATGTAAAAAAAATAAGGCTGCGGTTTTAGCCTAGTTTCTCGGGAAATTGCAAAAAAAAATATCGTAATCCAATTTCTATAGGTTCTCGCGAAAAACACAAATCCAGCAAAGATATCGTAATTCACAAACGCTCATATAAGGAGAAGGACAGTGTTTAATAATTTTCACTAACCTTATAAAACTGGTCCAACCTCAGATCCCTGCTATACTTTATCCTCCAAATAAGAAATGTAACATAATATTGTAAAAACATACTATTCAAGAAAGTCAAGCTTTAAGAAATGAATGTGTTATTCAAGAGTTCAAAACATTACGTAGTCATTAACGAACATAGATATTTGAACTAAAGTAGATAAAAAGGAAATTAGTATTTATACACGAACACAAAGGACTCAGAAGTAGTTCATAAAGTAATTGAACAAAGAAACAATAAAACTAACCCGGAATTGGAAGGTGCAACAAATTACAAGTTGTTGTAACAATTTGGAAGATATTGCGATCTATAATAACCAAAACTGAATCTTCAAATCAAAATGCCGCAATATAACACATAAAAAAAAGTTCTTGTACGTAATGATTTTGTTCTCACAAAAGTTAAAACGAACAAATTTAAAACCACGCATTTCGATTTGATTCCCATATTTTTTTGTTCGCATTTCTAACGACTTTATAAAAAAAGACATTACATTAAACCTTGTGGTAAAACTATTGCATCCAAATTACGTTAGACTGGTTTCAACCCGCCAATGAGTTCACTACAAAACGTAAACATACTTTAATTTTCATCTAGGAAATACAAGGGAATTAAATTCAAATGCCTTATGACAAACTACAACACTTTTAGATAATACCGCGCTTGAGAATAATTACCTCCGCTACATGGCGATAACTCCGCCACGGGAGAAGAATGAGTTGGCACCTTAAGAGTGAATTTGTTTTCCTTTTAACTCATTTGAACGGGAAAGCTTAATCTCGACTAACAAGCCTTTTGTATTCCACCAATTTAGCATAATTCTAAAATACGCTGAAATAAAGCGTTTATTCCTACAAATTCTAAAGTTACTATTTGAGTAAATATCAGTACACAACTCTCCATTCGATTCAACTTAAACAATAGCTATCAGGATAAGCAATTAAGAAAGAATCGCCTTCAATATAAAATAAATTAACTCCCTTTAATTAATCGTGTACAAGACTGAAGAAAATAAATCAATAGGTATCTTAGTTGCAGTAATCAAAGCTAAATAAAATATGACGATAAATGAAAATGCGCTACAGTCTAATAGCCTAATTTTTGAAAGCCTTAAAAGATAAGTTTATATTTTCAAATTTTGGGCATAATGGAGTTTATTCACGCTGACAAGATACGCAATAATTACGGAGGCTTAAAAGGAATGTCCAAATTTTTTTTTTGTTAACTACACTTACTTAGAAAATTGTTGGATATGAGGATTTCCCAAGTATGGAAATCGAATGTCCACTCTAAATTCTAAAGGAACATTCTAGAGCTCCTTCGAACTGATCGATTGTTATCGCATTAATTTAAATATGCTAGAAAATAATATAATACAACCCTTTCCTTAACGACTTAAGCTCGAAAGCCCACTCATAACCATGTAAAAGAGACTTTTAGCTAAAAATCAGTAGTAATACCCCCACACTTCGGGGGGTAAAAACAAAATTTTTGTTTACCTTCGATAAGTAGTAAAAGCTCAATGCACACGGTCCTCATTCATAAAAAACGAAACAAATAAATAATCAGAAAAAAACCCATGAAATACGTTGAAAGTGGTATAGGAGGAAGAATTCAAATATACATACGATACGCGATAGTGAAAACGGATGAAACCCCGGGCATAGGAGGTGAGAGCAGAGGATATGCATGGTGTATATTATCCAACCGTACAAATACTTGACTCTCACCTTCTGTTGAGAAAAGATTACACAAGTTACTGAATGAGGGAGATAACAGGCGTTGTAAAACCTGTTGCTGACTTGGTTTTGCAACGTCTTCAGCGGGTTTTACGACTCCCTGTGGAACCTGGCGACTCCTTCTGGCGGAATCTTTTGTGAAATTTAGGTCAATGGTTTGTCGAAACTGGAGGATGTATTTTTCGTTTACCTGATGCTCCACTATCGGGTGAGTGGAAAATGCATCGTTCTATTGACTTGATTACGAGATTGCACAACAAGAAATCGCTCGACAAGCACTACAACTGCCTATTCTCCTAACTTCTTCGACAAGTGGACACTCAAACATGAGAGGCGGTGGCCACAGGGGAATGGAAATGGTGTCATTATCATCCCGTTGCCGTTCCCATTTGGCCCTGGCTCTCTATGATAAAACAACTATACGGATACGAATAGTGATTTACAATTCAGGGAAACCCTTAACTAATGGATAGATCCTCAGTCGTGAGGGAGTTGTGATCCCGTTTGGCCCTGGCTCTCTATGAAAAACAACTATATAGATACGAATTGTGATTACGTAACAAAGAAACAACTGACAAATGGATAAACCCTCAGTCGTGGGAAGCGTTGGACAATCGGGTAGAAGTGGTGCATACTTCCCCTCTGCCTCCTGATTGATCTCGAGCTGCCTATGAGAAACTAATACCCAGTTATAAATTTGAACGATGAACAGTAAGGAATTATAAATTACAGTTAAGCAAAATAACCTTACAACATGGGGACCCGTTGGTCAACTGTTGTGACCTGTGGTGCGTTTTATCCCATTGGTCATAGCAGTCTGGCCGGTGAGCTCTTATGAGAAAATCAACCCATCCCACTATGAAAAGTGACCCGAAGGAATTACCCTATATTAACCCTTCCATTATAAGAATCACCGTAACAAAAATGTTACAGATATGTGGATACATTCCGATACGTGGGCAGTGCTTAAGCTCCGTGTTTTTTACTGTTGATTATTTCGGGGAAAGACACGTAGCAAAGGTACTTCTTACGAAGAACAACTCGAACAAGAATCAGGAACCCAAGAAGTCTAATAAAGATCAAGTACCCAAAAAATTATAAGAGCAAGGTTAACAGCTATAACTAACAACAAACATCATCTAATTGAAAGTGCCTAACTAAATAAAAATAACGCTTAAAGCAATCTGTGAAAGAGATAGGCAGAGGAGCCTCAGTAGCGAGGGAGTTGTGTGCCGGAAGTTGACACGAAGTTCTTTTTATTCTTTGGGTCAATTTTCGTAGAAACCATTCCCTTACGAAGAAAACAACCATACAGATACGGGTAGCGATTACACAACAAGGAAATCCTTAACAAGTAGATGGATCCTCAGTCACGAGGGAGTCTTGTTGCAGGAGTAGATCGAAAGTTTTTTTTTTACTCTTGGGATATATTTTGAAACGCCATTTCCTTATGGAGAACAGCTCAAACAAGAAGAGGAACCCAAGGATACCAGTGAAACTTAAATACCATAAATTAAAAAGGCCAATTAAACAGCTATACTTATTAACAAGAATCGCCAAATTGTAAGTGCCTAACTGTTGCGTAATCATTACTTAAACTGCTATAAATTAACGTAATTAGTTTTAAAATGTATTACTACTAAGTAACCATTTATTTTGTAATCATTGATAAATTTTATATAACAACACATTTGCAGATAAGACACATAAGTAACCATCGGCCACTGGTTAAGTGAAACGCCGAAACGAGCGGCTACACAGTATGTTGCTTATATTAACCTAAAATCTAGTAGAATAAATTAAAGAAAAAAAGCAATCATAATAAGATACCCAAGCCATCAACAATTAAATAATCGTCGACTAGAAAATGTAACCTCATGGAATCTTAAGAAAAGACACAGTGTAGATAACATTAATGATTCATTAAAGGAATGGGGACTTGTTGGTAATTCATTAAAAGAATGGGAACTTATCAGAACAGTAGAAAATCTCGACTGTCCAAAACTATATTATCTTCTGAAATCTCGAAGGACAACTTGGAACAAAGAATGATTCTAACGATTAATGGCAAGCTTAGTGCATTATAACTTTAGTGCAAGTGCAATGACAAGAACACTAGAACAAACTAGACTAAGTGCCAACCTGGCCTTCCGAATTTTAATACAAAATACTCCAACAACAAAATATAGCTCGTTGTCTGATTATATCGCCGACAATATTTGGTACGATCAAGACGATAAAAACATAACTACAATTTGGCCCATTAAATTTCTCTCCATACTAATAGATCGAGGACACATGTTAAAAGGTGAAAGGTTCCTTAAGGCCTTATACGTCAACTGTGTAAATAACACGTATCTAAATCCAATAAACCCTTCAACGGGATCCGCTATTTTTCAAGTTAACCCAAGAGATTATAAAGACATAAGGAAAATAACCCTGAATTTCTTCCAAGAAGACGAAAATTTTGGAGCAAAAATAATCCCTGGTTTAGACGTAATCGTGCGCGAGCAACTATGCTGTTGCCAATCCCACGTAAACTTAAGTTTCTCCGTAGTAAAAATAATAAATGACACATTGTCTTTATCTCAGTTGTGCCGAAAAGTCATTCGACAAAATATGCGAAGGAATGACATAACTGCCACTATGGAGGGCCTGCTCCTCCCAAAACCAATTATTAGTGTATTTAATGTACTTAAATACACCTGAAAGAGGTAAAAATGATATAGTATTTGAACTCAAATTTCTCAGCTCAAATTTTTCGTCATGGGAAAATTATCGACTTGTCGATATGCTTACATCTCCAAGTTCAAAAGCAGCATTGCCGGATGATGCACCCATATTGAAATTAAAACCCAATATTAGTGGAAGAAACTGTATATATAAATAATTTCGTTGAAACGAATAATAAAAGAACCCTCCAATATAATTTGAAGTGTTATATCTATGTAATCGATTATTATTGTTATTTAAAATAACAAAAAAAGTGCGTTAAATGAATAAACCAGTAGTGTATTAATATTTGTAAAACTATGAATTAGGGTAAATGTCACGAGATCTAAATACATTGTTAATATATCGACAAAAAAAGGTAGTTTCTTGAAAGTCTCAACACTTTAAGCCTATATGGAACTCGTTATAAGTCGAGCGCGAACTCGTTAAACTAGAGTACCGGTGAAAAAGTAGTTCAACTTCGACCTGAAGTTACCTTGTTTTTCATTCAAAGTATATATTCATAGTTAATATGGAGCTTTAGATGACTCGAATTACGTCGAACGAATAAGTACCCGATGTATGAGGAAATACCGGTGAAAAGGTAGTTTGACCTCGACCTAGAGTGTACCATGATCATAACTAATCTTGAAAAAATTAACTAGACAAAGATCAATAGAAACTACCTTTCATTTCAGAACAATGGCCAAAGCAATCATCGATACAGAGTTCACAACTATAAAGCACGCAAAACAAAATGTCATATACTCAGCAGCAATGCTCATCGTGAGTAAATCAGGGGAAGAAGTCTTCGAGAAAAAATGGAACGTCAAGTATGATTTAAGGAAATACAACGAGGAATCATATAAATTCGGTCTAAGTTTATCAAACACACCCAAATATCGACCCGCGAGAGGGAAATTAGGAGTAAAATATAACGGCAGAAAGGGCAAGTACCTCCATTATATTCAACATGAGATAAGAAAATTGCAAAAACAATATAAAGTTCGGTACTGGTACGTTAAAGGTCCATGTCAGACAGATTTATTGCTACTTGACAAATGTAGAAAACAAAAATTAGTTTACAAAATCGAGGAAATCCAAACTGTGTAAAATATCAAGGTCAACACGACCCCCCTAGAAATAAAATACTACAAAACAGTTTCTATATAATCCAAAAAGCGTAATATATAGAGCGAAAAGAAAAGAAATGATATTTAGAAGAATAAAAACCTATGAATCAAAATCAAAAGTAACCAAAAAAATCAAAAAAACCGTCTCTTTTGAAATAATTTGATATGACGTAAATTAAAGTCAACTCACGCACCCTTTACATTAAAAGAAAAATTCTTGAATGAAATCAATTAAAATAACTACCCCCCCCCAACCTAAGAATCAGCCGTATCAATCAATTAATTCTATCATCATGAATACCAACTTCATCTTGTTATTTCACCGATAAAAATTTTTTTTATATATAATAGGAATTTCAATTCCCATTCGACTAAATGTCATAAGAATTTTACCCACAGTATGTTTAATAACAAATTAATTCCAGAAACAACGAAAAGAAAGATGTGGCTAACAAATTTCATGACAATCTTCATTGCCCAAAGCATAGCCCAAGATATCGTAAAGCATGGAATAATTGTTAAACACGAGAATTCGTTGCTCGCAAGTCATAATGCCTGGAAAATATTTATGAAACTGGACCCCAAACCGTTCGAAAACCTTGTTCCAACAAGTAATTAGACTAGAGAAAAATACCAATGAATTAAAGGACTCTATATTCCAATTCTTAAAATCAGACAAAAGCCTGCAATCAACAAAAGAAATGCACCACAAGGAAAATAAAGGAAATCTACCCCCCATATTCCTAAACTAAAATCAAAACTCATAATAGAAGATTTCGACAAGAAAATGGCAGAAATTGACAAGGCACTAGGATTTAACAAGAATGAAAGCCGAAGAAGGAGAGCATTAAATAACGTGGATAGTTCCATGAGCGAACATGCTACGATTAAATCTACCACAAGTTTCCCCTTGACTACATCCAGAAAAAATAAACTTTATGATGGAAATTACGCAATGCTAAATGAACTACCGAGCATATGGACTTTTCTCAAGGAATTATGGCAAAATCATGCTGAACAAAATGTTACGAAGCAAATATTATCAAAACTCACAAAGGAAAAAGACTACAGACAAATTATTAACCTAAAGGAATTGAAATTCTCAAATACAAAACAAGATGATAAGAATAAAAATCCTACAGAAAGGAAAAAAGACACCAAGACAACCACGCCTAAATATAAGACCCCAGTAAGAGATATACAATCTTCAATGTCGGAAACTACGACGAACACAGTCCCAGAAATGAGCGCACTTAGTAAAGAATCACCTAGAAATTTGACCATGCTAACTTATCTAAGACCAACGATACTTCCAAAATGGACTTGGTCAACAGGGCCCACGTTTACGCGCACCCAGCCGATTGGCATATTCCGTATAGGCCTAAGAGCAAGAATCCCAGTAAGGCATACCGAGATACAAACGATAAAAGTACAAGCGATTCAACCAGAAGAAACGAAGAATAAGTATAAGAAAGAGGAAGAAAACGACTACGTACATAAGAAATATTGTATAATAGACGGTAAACGTACTTGTGCAAGATTAGCAATGGCCGACGAGCCGGCAAGGGAAGATATTGAACCATTACCTGAACTAGGCGAGAAAAATTCCCTAAAAGTATCAATTCACCAATCGTTCTTAATATTGTATAGGCAGAGATTACAAGCATTATTTGAATTGTTCAATACAGAAATACAAAAATTAATACAAAGCACCACGAGAATCTTCGAGGTATTTTTTTCGAAAAAGCAAATACCGCAGATCAGCTAGTCTAATACCAATTGTAGGAGAATTGGCTTCGCGCTTATTTGGACTATCAACCGAAGAAGAATTGGATATCCTAAGGGAAAACGTAAGAAAATTAAATAACGCCATGAACGAGACCTACATGTCCAAAAAATACAAGCCAGCATAGCCAATTATCAAAGAGACAAAATCGAAGCAATTTCAAAGAAAATATCAAAGACAGTAAACATAATGAATTATTTAAAGAATGAAGTAGATCGTGTGATTTCCGATTCGAGCCTCACCATGGTATCACTAGACATAGTGACAATGTTATTACTTAACCTGGAAACTGACGTCAGCAAATTTGAATTTGCATTATTTGTCCTTACTGGAGGAACCTTGTCATATGACCTGGTGGACCCTTTGAACCTAAAAAGTATCCTGGACGAAATAAAAACACATCTAACGTTCGGCCTACATCTACCAACAGAACCAGAAGTAGCAAACCTATTCCACTACTACACCAAGCTAAAGGTTCAAATCACGGAAATAAATGAACAACTATTTGTAGTAGTAACAATTCCATTAATAAATCAACAATCCATATACGACTTGTATAAAATTTTTACGTGTCCAGCCAATAAAGAAAAAACTAATTCATTTATGACTATCACCCCCCGCAGCGGAATACTTGCTAGTCGATCAAGATAGAAGGAGATACGCCTTAGCAAATCCTCAGGACCTTAAGGAATGTGTAGCATTCAAAAACCTAGTATGTCAACTAACACTGCCCATTTATAATGTAAAACCTGGATCATGTATGTTAGATATATTCTTAAAAGAAACTCAACAAGAAGAAAATTCGTAATTCATGCGAAGCGCTAGTAGGTAGTACAAAACGAGAGATATTCATTCATCTTAGAAATGATCTGTGGCTATTTTCTGTCCCAAAAGAAACAGTTGGGACCATCTCTTGTTATAATAACACAGAAAGAATCGACCCAAGCTACAGAACTGAAATACTATTACAAGACTTGGGAACAATAACCATAAAACAAGGGTGTCGATTAGTAACCAAGAAGCCACGGTACAAACACCACTGATAACCACAAGCACGAATATATATAACTGATCAATTTCAAACCAGTCAATTTATCGCATACAATTCCTAATATTGATGACGAAGAAGTAAAAGCCACAATATGGTCAAAAATAGAAAACGTCAAGGGAACCTTACCACTAACAAGAATAAGAGAAGCTTTAGAGTCTCAACTTCCCCTATTTACTAATGAAGACAAAAGATTGACATATGTAGAAAGTAGATACGGACTATTCTCAACAAATTTTTGGTGGAATATCCTCCTGACGGTAGGATTCGTATTCATAATCTCTCTGACTATAAGAATGTTATTGACCCTGAATTACGGAAAAATTATGAGAACACGTAGAAAAAGAGCGAAGACAGATCACGTCGAGTCAAGTGAGATGCAAGACCTAAACCCCGGAACTCCCTGATAATCCTTAAGCCATAAAATATGGGAGGACATGATCAAGCGAATGGGAGTAGAGGTCCTCATTCGTGCCATGTCCAGTCCCAAATCTATAGAGATTTGTTTGCACAAACCCATGCGGCTGCAAAGATATGTTTCCTAAGCAGCATGGACGCGCGTAAACAGTAAAGACTTGAAAATTTATAGTAAATCGAGACCTCTCATAGAACCATGTAACTTACCTCGCATGTAGTTATGTAATAGAAAATTAAATGCTAAAGTAGATGAGTGTTGAATAACATTCAAAAATGTATTGAATATTGAACATGTACCAGATTCACATATACATATGTATATATATACGCAGAATCGTGAAAATCTCATATTGTGTTATTTTTCGTAGACACAATCATTTTTCTTATGATTACCTAGCTTATCTCATAGTAAACTAGTGTTGCTGCAATATGCATGTAGAAGAAAGAAAATCCCTCTTATTCATTTTATCTTTGAGTTTGATCGTACCCATATTAAATTGATATTATTAGTACGACTAATCACAACTATTATTTCAAATAATAGTCCCCACATAATATCGTATAAATTGTGTATTATTGCTGTATGTGTTTTAACTTCTGTAATTATAAAGAGCATATGATTCTGCCCAGATATTTATATTCCAGGAGGCAGAGTAATCAGTGCAAATTAATTATTGGTGTACCAGCACGCAACACGGATACAACCCAGTAGCATCTACTCTCATCATTCGTCAACCACCGATGAATACTCACCAAGGAAACCCCTGAAGACAATACCCTGACGACAATCCAAGTCACCCAAGCCTAGTACCAGGTAACATCACCTCAAACAATGTTAGCAAACCGAGAACCCCAGATATATGTATATATCGAATAAATGATTACCTAGAGAACCACCCCGACCGCAATGTCGTAAAACTACATAAAAAAGACCGTCAATAACTATCCTTAGACGGTAAGTTCCAAAAACATTAAATCCTAAGGACCAAGAACAACCCTAGGGCCAATCGCTCAAAGATTATATATCTTAAGCCCCAAATCAGAGACAATATGTTGAGACAAGATCCCAAGCTTAAGTTTTGACTCTATCCAATTATTATTAGATGTCGCAAAACCAAACCATCCTCCATGAGAAGAAGAGCCAAACGTGAACAATTTTGTGGGAATTATAAACTGTATGTGTAAAATTTTTCCAAAATAAAGTGTCAGAGAAGAGACCCAAACAAGTATTATAACCATAATCTCCATAATTAAGCCCTCAATGATTGTGTATCATTTAACCAGGAATCAAAGACAATGCGTCGAGCCAAGGCCCTAAGATCAAGTTTTGATCCTGCCATAGTAACGTTAAATGTCGTAACACAGCCCATAGTCCAAATAAAAGAAGAACTGAACGTGAACAATTTACGGGAAACACAGACTGTACGAGTATTAGATTTTCCCGAGGATAAAAGTGTCCAAGAAGAGATACCCAGCCCAGCGATCAAGATACCCATTTCATGTAATCAATTCCCCAAGGGTTATGTACCTAATAAACATTTCAACACCCATGTGACATTAACCCCTCGTATTTGACATGACGAACCACGCACGGACATTTTGTGCAATAGTCATACTTATGAACAATCTAAACGCTTATCCCAAGCAACAAGTGCCAAAAGATGAAACACCACGAAGACAAACCATAAACAATTAGCTGACACAGTAATTAGTTCAACGGAAACCCAAAATAAAGTGACAACGTATGTGAGTATTATAGACACGTAGAATGATGAAGTAAGTGTGAATCTTATGTATCTAACTCGTAACTTTAGGGAATATTGAGAAACTTTTCATAATCAGATGAAAATAAGTGTAAACTACATTATCAAAGTGTTGCAATCAGACATTAAGCTTAAACCTATTAATGTGTCAAACCTCTTATTTGCAAATTGTTTAATTTATATGTATTAGTGTTCTTTAAGTCAGTTACTAATCGTATCATTATAGCGTCAGGTGAAAGTATAGTCAAGTATTAGAAAAGGCAAATATGTACCATTTTAAGTGATAAAATAATCACAAAGGCAGAACTTAATTAGTTAGAACCATGTAGAATTACTAGCATATCAGGTGAAGGAATTTTGAAATTAGGTGGAGGAAATAATAATTAT
Organism: Artemia sinica; assembly: GCA_027921565.1. Taxonomy (NCBI): domain Eukaryota; kingdom Metazoa; phylum Arthropoda; class Branchiopoda; order Anostraca; family Artemiidae; genus Artemia; species Artemia sinica. The sequence continues at coordinate 24,148,385 of CM051262.1, forward strand.
TACGTAATCATATAACAAATGTATTAGTCAATAGAAACTCTTGACCCTTTCGTCAAATAGAGTGTATAGGTGATGGACTTTAAAGTAATGTCATAAGATATGTAATCTCATAAAGCAATCGGGAATATGAAGAAAAAATATATGTCTTACCAAAGATGAGTTAATTCAAGTAAAAAGTACCAAGTTAAAATTAAAAAAAGGGGAGAAGCGAGATCAAAATTTGAAAGAGTAGAAAGAGTAGGGTAACACAACGATAAGGACATCGTTAGAATGTGAAGGATGATATGTAATGAAATCAATTTTTAAGACCCCGAATTTTTCCAAGTAAAATAAAATCACCCAAAATATGAACCCAAAAATTCAAGTAACACTTAATTGTCAAATTTAAAAAATAGCGAAACATTATATCATAATTGTAACCCTATGAAAAAATCGTTTCCCACGAAAAATGTAACAGCAATAAATATTCAGCGTGACCAATTGTACATGACAGGTAACCAACCATGTAATTTAAATCTTGAGTTGAATTTTCGAACGATCAAAAGATGGTAGAAATTATTATACAAAAACGGTCACTTGTAATACAAAGTAGATACAATGTATTCCACTGTAATTACAAGGTAAAAACTTTAAAAAATAGTTTCTTGAGATGCAAAAGTGAAACTACTTAGTCCGCTGTAATTACAAGGTAAAAACTTTAAAAAAATAGTTTTCTCGAGATGCAAAAGTAAAACTATTTAGTCCGCTGTAATTACAAGGAAAAAAACTTTAAAAAATAGTTTCTTGAGATGCAAAAGTATAACTATTTAGTCCGCTGTAATTACAAGGTAAAGCTTTAAAAAATATTTTCTTGAGGTACAATGTAGAACTATGTAGTTCGCTCTAATTATAGGGTAAAAACTTTATTCCGCTAAGAAATATTCCAAAGTGAAGTTTTAAAGAGTTTATAAATCGTATCAAAAGTTAGTTAAAATCGACTAGCTGATTGGTACATCACTGTCCAATAGTAATCGGGGACATAACATCTCAACCAATAGAATCAGTGTAATGTGCTCCTTAGTAACGCCCGAATGTAACCTTCGGCGAAATCTCAGAGTATAGTACTTTCGAATTTAGCAAGTGGAGTTAGTCTTGAGCAGTCTATTGAGAGTCTTTTATCAGTCTTTTGGAGTCTACTGTCAGTCTATTATGAATCTATGATCAGTTTTATGTGAATCTAGAAACAGTCTTATGTGAGTCTATTTGCAATTAGAATGAACCTCTAAAAACATTTATTACTAGTGAATTATCTGTTACTTGTATTGCCCCAGTCAACAACTTTATCTAAGTGTCTTTGACTGCGAAGTGCTTTCGATATTCCCGTCAAGCTTTGTACTGATCATGTGAGTAAAAAAAATACATTACTTTCTTATTTTATTCTCTTTATGTTAGTATTTCTCAAGATAGTTTGTCCTTGTGGCTCCAATCGCTCTCAAAGGAACCTGAATCCTTTCAATCTGATTTCGACTCAGTATGGCCACTAATATATGCTCCCCATTTGAATCACTGATTTAATTCCCCCTCTACTATGGTAGTATGCTCGCAAAACACCAATCAAAGAATTGATTGAAAAACCCCCATTGGAATACGTATATATAGAGAAGTAACAGAAAAATCTCCATTTAACTACAACAAAACATTTAATCGAAACCCCCCCCCCCCCCATTAGAGGAGGTATGAAACTAAATTAAACAGTACTATTTGTGTCCAGATTTTTTAAAGGGTGTATATTGTTAAAAATTGCTGAAAACTTTTCTCTCCAGCATACAAATAGCAGGCCAAACTATAAAGTCTTAAAAAACAAAAAGATTTAAAGTCTTATTTTCTTTTTCCCTTTTAAAACTATGTCAATATAAAACGAACAGAAGTAAATTAAAAAAGCTTTTTCCACAAAATAAATTTTTCAAAGAAAAGTAAAGAACTCCATTAAACAAAAAATGAGCCAAAATGAAATCAAATAATCTACCAAGTGTGAAACTACCACAAATCAGCATCGATAAATAAATGATACCCAAAACGAACAGAAATTACAACAAATAACCGAGTCAAACTCAAAACGAGCAGAAATTAATATAAGTTGGGCGCAATACCCCTTTGCCTTCCCAAGGCCAGAACAAAATTTGCACTTTACTGAAAAAATACAAAAGAATGTGCATTGTCAGTTTAATATACATATACTGATATTTAGTAATCAAAATGTTTATATTATTTGATTTATTAAAGTTATAAAAGTAAAAACATTTATATTTTTTTCAGTAAAGTGCAAATTTTTTTGCCAGGATTAATTTTTGCCAGAAGACTGATCAAGGACGCGTTTCTATATTTTATCTTTTTGTTCTAGTGTCCTTTTTAAGAGACCATAAAGATTGGAGGGCAACTAAACTTCCTCTAAAGACCTAATTTGTCTCTTATTTTGTTTTCAAGTGTTATGATCTGAGATCAATTTGACAAAAAAAATCATCTCCTTCAACTACCTACAAACGTATAATACAGAAGTAGATTTAATGTTAAGACCTTTAAACGACGAAGCGACGAATTTGCCTAGGGGACATTCAGATCAGAAAGAGAAGACAGTCTGATTGTGATGGTAAGTATTCAGTTTAGTTTAATAATATTGATAACTTATGTCTTATGTTTCCCAAAATGTTTAAGATAGTACATTTTTACAAATAAAAAAAGTTTGTTAAAATTCTACGGTACTGTTCTATTAGCTGTAAACCATGCAAGAAGTGAAATTTGGTTAATGCTGATGAAATTAAACAAAATACGCTAAAAATATAATAGTTTAGAAACAAAACTCGGTTATATTTGCACATTAGGGGGGTCGGGGTAAAGCATAGAATATATTAAATACATAACCTAACCTAGGTACCTTTTTCTCCCTAAACCCCAATAAACTAAGGTTTAAATATTATAAACGCAGTTAGAAACCACTGTTTGCAATCCAATTCTCCGTTTAAAGAACCAGTTTAGCTAGTTTCTTTTATCATCTATCTTGCGTGGCTTACAGCTAATAGAACAGTACCAATTCTACTTTAACTACTTTTGGCTATCTTAGAAAGGGGTTAGGTTAGAAAAATGAAAATTTCAGGAATGGGTGTACAGGCTAAAGTATGGGTACTTATGTACTATCTAGAACAAATGCGAAAAGTGAAGTTTGGTTGATGCTAATGAAGTAAAAACAAAAAAGATAAAAATATAATAGTTTAGAAACAAATTTCGGCTGTATATTTGCACATTAGGGGATGGGGGGGGGGGGGGGGGGGGTAAAGAATAACATATATTAAATACCTAACCAAACCTAGGTACCTTTTTCCCCCCCCTAAAGCCCAAAAAACAATAGTTTAAATATTGTAAACCCCAGTAACAAACCACGCTTTACAATCCATTTCTCTATTGAAAGAAACCCGTTTCGAAAGAAACCCGTATCTTCCCTATATAATATAGCGCGTGTGTTCCAGATAAAAAATAAGTACCAAAGTATATCCCGGGAAGGTATTTTGAAGTAATTACCTCCACTCCTTTTACCTCTAGATGGTCCTTAAATTCCCCTACATAACAGGTCTATACTTATTGAAATTTGGACAAAACAAAATTTTACCTTAATTTTGAGTTATCAGTTTATTTTTCGCTAGGTTTAGTTCCGAAAATCAAGTTCCTTATATTTGAGTAGGGTTTTAAGCCATATCATTGTTTTTTTCTTCTTCAAAATTTAGGAAATGTATTTGTATATCTTTAAAACCTTATAAATTGGGGTTGAGCAAAGTTGTGAAACTGAAAACAATTTTGTTGTACTTCATCTAAGCAGAAGATCTATTTTGCAAGGTTTCAATTTTATAACACACAGATTTGATGAGGCGGCGAACAAGAGCTTTGATGAGATCTGATGAGTAAGTTAAAGGTATTCAGAAAAGACAGAATTCATGGCATTATTATTTTAACCATTCAGCTCTGGAGGAAGAAAAAAGCGGGGAAGTCATTCTTTTATTTTTGCCACGATTTGATTTCATCTTCATTTCAGGTCCGTGTGTCACTGTTTTCCTGACTGGAAGATATTTCTTACTCAAGTGTCTTCTGTCGGCCTGCTACTACTACGCCATTGATTTCCGCCATGAAAAAAATGCAGCAGTTAAGAGGTGTTGTATTATCTTTGAGAAATTTTTTGTTGTAATTTTCTGCTGTTGTAAAATAAATGAGATTATTTTTTTGGTATTTATTGATGCTTCAAAAAGAAGAAGGGGAAATTGAATCCTGAGAAATACATATTAGACTGTAGACCTAGGAAATTGAAAAACACTAGCGATGGAAATCCAATAAAAGAACGGGAAATCCAGCAAAACAAGATGGAAATCCAATAAGGATCTTAAAATCCAAAATATTGTTTTGTCAACAAACTGAAAATTCAATTCGGATATGGGAATTCAACATTTTTGATTCTCAACAAAGTGGAAATTCAATAATGACCATGGGATTCCAAAATGGTCTCCAGTATTTAATTTCAGCTGTTGAAATTCAAATTTTGTTGTTGATAAACATTACAAACAATTTTTGTTGAATCTCAAACAATTTTTTACAGCTTGGGGCTATTGGGATAGCAGAACTTATAAAAATGATGTTTAATGACTCATTTAAAAGCTATTGCTCTTATATACGTGTTTTTTTTTTTCAATTTTACGTTCGTAAGTGCGATATAGCACTGAAAACAAAACTTATGGTGCCACTTCTTAACCGGAAAAGTTCTGAAATACAAAACATGTATCATTGTAATAGTTATGTACCAGAACCCTTAACTGGAGTTTCACAAGAACCCCTCCCGTACACTCCCCTCCCAGCCCCCTTAGTAAGTTTCATAAATTGTCTGCTCATCAGTAAGCTACTGAAACATTAGTAGGCTACCACACCGTCGTAGATAGATGTTTAATGGCTCAATTATAAGCTGTTGCTTATATTTACTAGGCTTTTGAAAATTCTACCATCTATTAGATTTCTCAGATTTTCATTTTAACTAGTTTCTGAGGAGATTGCGGTGAACTCTTTGTCATGGTTGAAACATTAGCTACAACATAGTAAAGAGCAAACCACAGCGCATAGTTACTAAAAGTTCAAAAATGTTAGAACGGTCATTTTTCTTCTTTGTTCTAGGCCTAGCGGGTTACTAGAACATCATAGAGAGATACTTAAGAACTCATTCAAAAGCAATTTCTCATATGTACGTAGTTTATATAAATTTCGCCGTGTGCAAGTGCCATATGGCACGAAAAAAGGCACTTTTTATGTCGTATCTCGAGGGGTGGGGCTAGCGGGCTACCAGAACATCTTGGATAGATTTTCGATAGCTCATATAAAAAAATATTCCTCATATTTACGTTCTTCCTATGAATTCCACCATCTGCAAGTTTCAAATAGCACTAAAAACGGCACTTTTGGTGCCATGTCTGAAGTGGAAAAGCTAGGGCGAGTGGGCTATTAGAACATTTTAGATTGATGTTTAATGGCTCATTTTTGAAAACTTTTGTTCATATCTACGTGTTTTTTATCAATTCTACCCTTCGTAAGTGAGATATACCACTGAAAACAACATTTTTGGTGCCATTTCTTAAGTGGAAAATCTTGGAAGCATAAAACGGTATCATTGTAATAACTATGATCCAAAACCCTTAACTGGAGGTTTGCAAGAACACCTCCTGCAACTTCCTCCTTTAGTCCCCCTTAATAAGCTGCACAATTAAAGTCCTACAAATACCAATATACTACAGTACATTATCAGAGGCGTGGTTCTGTCAGTACAGCGCTAGACTTCAAATTAGATTATCATGAGTTAGATTCCAGCTTGGATTTTTTTTTCAATCATTGTTTGTCTCTTCTTATGATTACTTTTCAGATAATTCACTATTTCTGTAAGCGTGATGCACTCATTTTTTAAGGCAAATCCCATGAAGGCAGATTTTAAACCTATTACTCATATCTACGTGCTTTTTATCAATTTTACCATCAAAAAGTGCCATATAGCACTAAAAACGGCACTTTTGGTATCACTTCTTAAGTAGAAGAGTTTGGAAGCATAAAACGGTACCATTGCAATAATTATGGTCCAAAGCCCTTAACTGGAGGTTTATAAGAACCCCTCACATATACTCCCCCTCCAGACCCTCTTAGTAAGTTTCATAAATCTACTAGTCACATTAAAAGTAAAAGATTATTGCGAAAACAAATTAACTAAAACTAAAAACTCCTCAACTAAACATCTACCAAAAATTAAGCTTGATTGATCAACAGTTTTGAATTGAACCTTCGAACTACACTCTGTGATGAAGCCTGTGTGCTGGTTCTAACGGCGGTAATTGAGGGGAAGGGACATCCTTGCTCCCTTAGTTTTTGCTCTTACCTAGGTTTTGAAATCACCTTATTTTTTGGTCATTTCATTGGAAAAAGCACTTATTTCATTTAAAAAAAAAATTAGAGAAACAACAAAAAGTGCACTTTGTGGAATGTGCTATCAAGTCAAATTTATAAAAAGCGATTAAGTATAAATATAAGCTTTTAAATGAGCTCTTAAACAGCTTTTTTTTTGTTACAGTAGCCTTCTAGTGTCTGCTAGTCAGTAGATGATTTATTAAGGCCTGTCTTCATTATGGCTTTTTCAGGCAAAGTCGGCCGAGTAAAAACAGCTTTTTGCTCATCGAAATACAAACGTTCCTGAAAAAAATGTATTGTTTTGTGAAATATGGATACTGAACTTTATGTTATAGACTGAAAGTTTTTCTTATCTTGATCCTTTTTATATATGATTCATTTAAAAAACAAAGTTTTTCCGAGGAAAGTAAAGAGCGAAGTTGAAACTTAAAACGGACAAAAATTATCACTTCACAGCCTATTTAATATATATTAATATAACTAGTACAAATAAAACAACTAATTATGTTTCCCTAGGCTTTTATGATTATACAAAACTAGTGTTTTACTGAAAACACAAAAGTCAAGTATAAAAAACAGGATTATTGATTTACGAGTCAAAAGTGAGTATGTAGCCTGGCAACACTAAATGAATCTATAAAGTTTTCCATAGTCTTACACCAGTTCTGACATTAGTAACTTTCAGTATACAATTAAAATTATCTTAAAAACATATGCGTAAAATTAAATATTTTTTAATAAACGGGAAATAATTGAACAGCGTACAGAAACATTAGATTGATTTATCAAGCAGCATTTTGTTCTCAACAGCTATATACTACCAATAGTGGGTAATATACAGTCTTAAATTGTAAGAAATATGCTTTAGTATCACTTGAAATGAAATCAAATAAGACTTAATATAAGCTCCGGATATCCGATTATTTCTCTCTATATAAGAGTGAATTTCAAGCTATGATACAAATTCATGGCTAGTCTAGAGTCCTAATACTATCAAGATGGCCGTACTTCGAACTTGTATACAAACTAATCATGACATGTCCTTTTAAGAACCAAAGCGAGAGCCAGTCATTGAACTGAGCCATTTTGCAGAAGTGATACCAAATTAAACGTAAAAAATAAAAAAAAAATCCTAAAATGGATTGTTCTTTTATCTTAAAAGGGATGGATACTAAATAGGATTAATAATATTTTCATTCTTTAAAAACTTTCTTTAATTGGTTTGCTTTTACTGTACCAAAATTCCTATATTATTTTGTGTTTTCAGTAAAGTGCTAGTTTTGTATAATCATAAAAGCATAGGATAACACAATTAGTTGGTTTATTTGAAATGGTTATATTAATATATATTAAATAGGCTATGAAGTAATAATTTTTGTCCGTTTTAAGTTTCAACTTCGTTCTTTACTTCCCTCGGAAAAACTTTGTTTTTTTAAAATTAATCTTTGTTTGTTTTTGCTTAAAATTTAATGCAGAAACAAAGCTGCCTTGATGTTTTTTATTTATATGGAATAATGTATGTTCGTTTTAAGCTTTAATGTCACTTCTTAGTTTCAGTTGAAAACTTATTTTTAATATAATTTCTAATTATCACCGATCTAGGGGAGATAAGACAGCTCTAAGAAATACTGCAAACAACCTTAACGGCTCATATAAAAGATATTGCACATATCTACGTCTTTCATATAAATTCCACCATCATCAAGTTCAAATGGTGCTAAAAACGGCACTTTTGGTGTCGTGTCTCAAGTGGAAAAGGTGCACTGTAAAAAAAGTTTGATTTCCAACAAAATGTTTTGCTCGAATTCAAACAAGTAAGAAAAAAATCCAATTTTTCTGTTGGAATTGTGACTTGCTTATTGAATTCCACAAAATTATTGAAATTATTAGGATTTTTTTACTTTTCAGTAGGAAAAATGTAATTTTCGCTGTAAATAGGCTATATCAATCAACACGGTTTGAACTTCAACAGTAGTTTGAAGTTTCTTGAATATCATTTTAAATTTGACTATAGGACCACTGAAAGTAATTTGTTCAGTATAAGTTCAATTAAAATATTTGAATTATAGCAGAAAAAGGGGAATGCTAATTGAATTTTGAGTATAAAAAGATAATTATAAAAATAAGGAAATCAATTTTTACTTTGAAATAAGTTGAGCTTTCTTGTCTGCAAAATGAACATGCAGAAATTAATGTACGAAAATTATTTTTTAACTTTTACAGTCGTTTATTTTAAATACAATTTTTGTGAGTTTCTGTAGGTAGAAAATTTCTTAAGATGCTACCCTAGCCTTAACAGTACTAACGGTAAAAATGTATTGATTTCTGAATTCAATTTTTTCTAATTAATAAAGAAAATTTTTTTGTGAGAACAATATTATGTTTTTGCGATGAACGTCATTTTTGTAATGAGACCCATAAAGCGTTTTAAAAAATATTCTTCCCTGGATTTGCTATAAATTTGTTGTTTACGTTGAATAACCATGTAAGCAAATATATCGAAGAAAAGAAGACAACGTAAGGGTATTTCAGTCCTTTACGTACGCGTAAAGGAACCAAAAGCTTCCCCAAAAAAGAAAATTTCCTAAAATGGTGCTTATTTCAACTGGACTCAGAAATACTACACTTTAATAGCATGAATCGTGCTTCAAAAACTCCGGTTTGCTATAGGATTAATTAAAAATAGGACGTTAGCCCAATAAGTTTTATCAAACAGTTCATAGTGTTGAACTGTAATTAAGCAGCGACTCAGCTCAATTGTAACCAAAACTCAAAACTGGAATTTTGATAACAATTGTTAAGAATTAGGTTTTATGCATATTGTAAATATATAAATTTCATTACGTTTAATATCTACCCACCAAAGGCTCCAAGCCTCAGAAGAAAAAGGGATTTTGAACACAGGAAGCCTGATTTTCAAAAAGGGAGAAATACCCCCAAAAAGTCAATAAGTCTTAATGTAAATCAGACCTTCAGATTCAGCGTATCAGAAAATGTTATTGTGGGGGTTATGATCTCCTATCTGCATAAATGGGGAATTTATGTTTTTGCCAGAAGACTGATCACAGATGCGTTTCTATTTGTTGTTTTTTTCTTCTAGTTTTCTTTTTAAGAGACCGTAAAGATTGGAGGGCAACTAAACCTCCTCCCAAGACCTAATTTGTCTCTTTTTTTTTTTCAAATATTATGATTTAAGATCATTTTGACAAAAAAAAATCATCTCCTTCAGCTATAGAAGTATATTTAATGTTAAGACCTTCAAACTACGAAGCGACGATTTTGCCTAGGGGGCATTCAGATCAGAGGGAGAAGACATTCTGATTGTGATGGTAAGAATTCAGTTTAGTTTATTAATATTGATAACTTGTGTCTAATATTTCCCAAAATGTTTAAAATAGTACATTTTTACAAATAAAAAAAGTTTGGTAAAATTCTACGGTACTGTTCTATTAACTGCAAACCATGCAAGAAGTGAAGTTTGGTTAATGCTAATGAAATAAAACAAAATAGGATAGAATATAATAGTTTAGAAACGAAATTCGGTTATACATTTGCACATTAGGGGGGTGGGGGGTAAAGCATAGCATATATTTAAAACGTAACCTAACCTAGGTACGTCCCCCCCTAAACTCAAAAAAACTAAAGTTTAAATATTGTATACGCAGTTAGAAACCACTGTTTCCAATCCAATTCTCTGTTGAGAGAACCTGTTTGACTAGTTTCATTTATCATCTATCTTGCATGGCTTACAGCTAATAGAACAGTGCCAATTCTACTTTAGCTACTTTTGGCTATCTTGGAAAGGGGTTAGATTAGGAAAATGAAACTTTCAGGGATGGGTCTATAGGCTAAAGATGTGTACTTATGTACTATCTGGAACACACGCGAAATATGAAGTTTGGTTGATGCTAATGAAGTAAAACAAAATAGGATAAAAATATAATCGTTTAGAAACAAATTTCGGCTATATATTTACATAATAGGGGGGGGGGAGGGGGTAAAGCATAGCATATATTAAATACCTAACCAAACCTAGGAACATTTTTTTCCCCTAAACCCCATAAAACAATAGTTTAAATATTGTAAACCCAATAACAAACCACGCTTTACAATCCATTTCTCTATCGAAAGAAACCCGTTTCGAAAAAAACCTGCATTTTCCCTATGTAATATAGCGCATGTGTTCCAGATAGTACATAAGTACCAAAGTATTTCCCGGGAAGGTATTTTGAAGTACCTACCTCCACTCTTTCTCCCTTTAGAGGGTCCTTAAATTTGCCTGCATGACAGGTCTATACTTATTGAAATTAATTTTAAAAAACGAAGTTTTTCCGAGGGAAGTAAAGAGCGAAGTTGAAACTTAAAACGGACAAAAATTATTACTTCAAGGCCTATTTAATATATATTAATATAACTAGTATAAATAAACCAACTAATTATGTTTCCCTGTGCTTTTAGGATTATGCAAAACTAGCGCTTTACTGAATTAAATAAAAAAAAACAAGTTTTTTAAACTGAAAGTTAGGAGCGACATTAAAACATAAAACGAACAGAAATTATTCCGTATATGAAAGGGGCTGTCCCCTCCTCAACGACTCGCATTTTACGCTAAAGTTTTTATTGTTTTAAAAAATAAAGTTGTGAGACAGAGTCAAACTCTAGCGTAAAGAGCGAGGCGTTGAGGAGGGGACAGCCCCTTTCATATACGGAATAATTTCTGTTCGTTTTAAGCTTTAATGTCGCTCCTTACTTTCAGTTTAAAAAATTTGTTTTTTTTATTTAATTTCTGATCGTTTTTTAGTTAATGCAGCTTTTATTTGCATAAAAATTTTACTTTTCTTTTGCTAAATGGATGTCTTTACAAATTAACTTACGCAACTAACTTCTATAATCGTATATTTTTCTTCTGGCAAAAAATACAAAGTTGCAGATTTTTGCAGATATGAGCTTGAAACCTATGTAATAGGGTTTTCTGATACGCTGAATCTGACGGTGTGATTTTCATTAAAATTCTTTCACTTGATGCACGCTCTATTGATGTCTATCGATGCACGGGAAAACAAAATCCTTTACTGAATCGTGAAGCTCGACTGGTATCTCTCCATCAATTTCAAAAAACCATCCAACCGGTCCATTCTCCTCAAAACTGTCAATGTTGGGGAAATGGGGAGCTTGAGGGTCATTGAGTCATTTACAGTCACCGCAAGGTAGCGCATAATGGGACATGGCCGAGGGGTAGAGAGAATTCATATCAAGGAAAACTGCATCCGATTTTGTCCCCGTCTTCTCTCCTGTTGGATCAGTTTCCAAGATACGATCCCCGTGAAAAACAAATCCACCCCTCATTGACTTTTCAATGAACAGATGCTGATCAATGTCTGTGATTAGCCCAATTTTTCCCCACTAATTGTTAGGATGAGGTCCATCACTAGATGAGGAGATGAAAAATAATAGCCCAAATCAAGATTAAATTCCTCATAGATTTTGTCCGTATTTTACACATAATGTCTAACAGAGTTAACACGTCACTCGACAAATACAGCTTGCAGTATTTCAACCCATTTTTACACCCTCCCCTCTGCCCAAACTTTTTTAGCAAAACTGTATTCCTCAGGGGTGCACCTACGATCGTGTAGACTGTCGTAAAACGATTCAATACAAGGAATAGTTTCCTCGGCGAATCTCGACATGGAACAATAATAATCATAAGGATATATGCCCTTGACCGTCAACAAATCATATAAATCATTTGGAAATTGTTGCTTGAGAAGGGGGAAAGCATTGCAACCGTCATCGTTTTTCTGCACTTGAATTAATTCGCTCAATGATTTGGGGAAAAAACTGTAGGAATTTAAAAAGCGAATTTTATTCGTGTACTCAACGTCGGATTCAACAAATTTCCACATAAATTCCAAAACAAGCAACTTTTCCGCTGATTTAGGTGTGATTTTGTAGGAAAAGCTGTCTATCACCCATGCATCATCATCTACTGTTCCATTTCTTTGAAGATGCGCCAATGCTGGTAGCACATACTTCAGATCGTAGTTAGAGTTATGTATAAAACCGGAAGAAAAAGTTGCTGTTTAATTTTTAAATTACATGAATTGTGAGCCCACCCCCGAAAAGTTACTTTTTCCCGTTGAATTGGGGTCAATAAGGTGATTGTGATCCTGCAGGGCGTCTTTTGGTGCAAGAACACCTCTACAAACCCAGCAAATCGTCCCCTTTTCTAATGCCAGTTGCTCTTTATCTGACAATGTCATTGGGTAATTGATGTGACGCAATCGTGAAATTGCGCCATTTGCTGTTTTTATTAAAGATACCAATAACTTTTCCGTGCTACCCTCCTCATCCATAGCCAAAAAAAACTCTTCCAATTGCATTTTATTGTTGGAATCGCGACGGGCGTGTGCGTAGGAACACGCAACTAGTTTGTGTTCCTTGACTATATTTGGCCTTGATGGGTCTGATACCTCAACCAGTCTTGTTTCACAATCCAAAGATATTTTATCAACTTGTAGCAGGGAATTTTGGAAATTTTTAAATTGTAAAATATCTTTGCCTTCTGCCGGCATTTCAATTCGTTGATTCCCATGAATTTTGCAATTGCTCATGTGATCTGAGAATGTTCGCTCAGATCTAAATGAGGAAAGGCACATGGGGCAATAGAGACATTCTCCTTTCTTCGTACCTTGGGATAGGAGTCGACTTATTGCTGTAACGGGGAAAAAAATGACCATAGGAATTTACATCTTTGGGGGGCTCGTAAATAACCCATACCCAATTTTTAACATTTTCCACCATCGGTGTCCTCACTGAATACAAAACCCCTTTTTTATTTGTTTTTTTTCCCATCTACAAATTCAGTGTCATACTGGAGAACAACCACCCCCACCCCAAGATTTTCATTTGCTTTCTCGAATATGCTTATTTCTTTCAAGGACACCAGATACTTCCCCTCTAAACAATCAAAATTTACTTTAGGGAAGTTTTTTTTTCCACCGTTACGTGCAAGGCTGTCGAGATTTTTCATTGTTGACTCATTATATAATGTTTTATGGGCTCCTGCTAAAAATACATATTTAAAGCATTGTAGCCCCGTGTCAAAATTGAAACCCTGAACCCCTCCCGTAGCTGACAAATCTGGGTGGCATTTTATTCTTTTACCCCGCCCTCCCCTTAAAATAAAGTTTTTTTTAAATCTACTGAGATTCAGATCCATGTGTTCAATGTATAAAATGGTGGACCCACTTCCCCTTTCGTTAAACGTGTCCAAAGTTGATATCAATTTATTCACCCAGTTGAAAAAGTTGTCTTCAAATTCGTTTAGACCTGGGTAAAAAGTCTGGTTGCCTGTTGAAAAATGAAAATAAAAAATATCCCCGGATGTCCCCTTTTGTAAATAAACTTTTTGATTAACTGATGCTTTAACTCCCCCTTGACCCCCCCATTTCTGAATCCGAATCTCAATTTGCGCTGGAATTCTGTCGATGTAGCCATGGAGAACATTCACAGGGTCAGTTAAAATAATACCCCCGTCAACCACGTTTTCCTCGGGAGGGTTAAAATCTACCCTATACGTTTGAAAGTGACCTAGAGCAGATTCTAACAAATAAAATGCACGTAATTCCGAAGACATAGCACTATTTTCATGTCCTGGACCTATTTGTACAGGATCCAATTCACTAATAGTAAAGTTGTCATCAAAAATGTCCCCGGAAGAATTAGGCCCAACAATTTGCATAAGACTGTCCATCTCTTCAGCTGTAAATTGAAAATCCAGGGGGATATCAAATAAGGTACCTTCACTAACATCATCATCCGGCGAGAGGGGACAATTACCCATGATACTTTGAAATCCCGGGCCAGGGAAGGCAGAAGTTTTCACAGCTTCCCCCTGAAACTAGAAAATGGATGGATTAAGTTTTTTTTCTTTGACGAAAGTTTTATCACAATTATAACACACTTTTCTTTTTTTTCTTTTTTTTTATCAAACAATTTTTTTTTTCTTAGTTGGATTTGAATTTATCAAACAAATGCATAATAAGTTACAAATTTTTGCTTATAGCATTATTTACAAAACAATGCATAATAAAATACAAATTTTGTTAATAACACACATACACACGCGCACATGCATGCACCCACCACACACACACACACACACACACACACACACACACACACACACACACACACACACACACACACGCGCGCGCGCGCACACACACATACACCCACACGCACACACATCGGGGGTGGGGGGAGATTAACATTTTAATATCTCTGACATACACTTTTACGGTGTTGAAAAATGTCGAAAAGGCTAATTCATTAACCTATAGAAAAAAGGTTTTATTTTCTATGTGAAATAAGCATTATTTCATGAATTATCGAGTAGACGCGGGCATGCACCGCTCGTACACACACACACACACACACACACACATGCGCACACACTTACAGACACACACACACGCACACACACACACCCACACGCACATACATCGGGGGTGGGGGGAGATTAACATTTTAATATCTCTGACCTATAATATCTCTACCTAAACCTAGTTAAACGGTAATTGGTTTGGTTAATAGAACATTAAACGCAACATTTATTATTATTTCTTTATTTACATATTGGAATTAACATTTAAAATTAGAATAGCCAAGGCTTTTGATGTTTTGAATATTCTCGTTTATTTGATTGAAATTGTTTAATTATAAAATAAAATAATGACCTTTCGAGATTTAGGTCTCGTTAGATTTCAGTTCAATGTCTTCTTTTGCTTTGAATATTCTCGTGTATTTAATTGAAATTGTTTTATAATAATAAAAATAACATAATGAGCTGTTGAGGTCCAGTTTGAACTTCCTGCATTCAAAATTTGGTCCAAATTCAGGATCTAGATCCACACTTCTAATCCCCACCCCCACCTTCTAAGAAATAAATAGATCTCCACACACGTGACATGTATGTGTACAAATCAACTAGAATAATCTTCCTCATTGAATTTGAGGATGCTCAAGGCTGTATGAATCAGGATTTTATTTCATATTTATATATATATATTTTATTTGGTATTCCACTAGTAGCGTTGATTTTCACCAAAGCTGATGTTTATAAAGGTTTTAGTAATAGCTTAAAACCATTAAAACTGGTAAAACAAGGCGAGTACATGTCCCGCAGACGATGTTTGAGTTCCAATAAAACTGGTAATTTTTGAATTGTATACAGGCCTATAAAATTTGTAATACCCTGAAGGTTCCTGTATCTCATTAGCCTAAATATATGCATGCTAATTCAGTTATATTGTGCCGCAAATTTTTTACATGTTAATCATGAAATAGCATTATTCACCGCATGCATATAAGGAGTCGATTTACTAAATTATTAAAATATTTTTAGAATATCTGTTTAAAACTTACGTCGATAATCACAGCTAGGTTGCCAGATTCATTCTCTGCTTTGGAATGGGGTGCGAGACGAATTACAGTTGATCTTTTTGCTTTCAATGATTAGGCATAGCTTTTAAAACTTTTTATATACCTAAATTGCGAAATACTTAAAATCACAGAAAAAAGGAAGAAGGAAGACTCCGACATAACCTAAACCAAAAAATTATTAAGTATATGAAGGGGGTCGCCCTCTAGTCAATATCTCGCCCCTTTACGCTAAAGTTTTTTTTTTTAGCACTTTTAAAAGAGGTATCTATTCTAATTAACCGGCCTTTGTGATTCAAGAGTTCGTGATTTGAACAAAATTCGAACTTTAGCGTAAAGAGCGAGGTATTGACTAGGGGGTAAACTCCTTAATACATGTGATAAAAACATATAAATATAGAAGTTTCGTTATGTAAGTTAATTCGTAAGTTAATTCATAACTCAATTTTGAGAAAGCTATTTTTAGCCAACAAATTTTTAAACATGCTCTTCTTAATCAGATAGTGAGAAAACATCCCTTTACAGGTAGAAGAACGTAGTGATTTGATTATTTTATTGGTGAAACTACCCGTCCTGTTTGAATATTAACACCTTTCTTCAGGTGGAAAGGATGAAAAACGATTTGATTATTTTTATAGCGAAACTGACTGGCCCTGTTTTTGAATATTTACCGAAATTTGATGAAAAAAAAACAGGGACTTTTTAATTAGAATAGGAAGCTTTTTTTGAAAGCGCTAACAGCTTTAGCGTAAAGAGCAAGATATTGAGGAGAGGGGCGACCTTTCATATCTGCCGAAACTAATATGCAAATTCTATTTTAATTTTTCATATACAATGAGCCAAAATCAAAGTGAACCTGCCTCTCTCTTTTTTGAATATTTACTAAAATTGAAACACATGGACTGTTTAATTAACATATGAAGCTTTTTAAAAGAGCTAACAGCACGGTAAAAAAAAGTGTAAGTAAGGAAATTCTTCCTTAACTTAATGGCGAGACAAAAAATAGATTTCTTTTTATTATAATAATTAGAAAATTTTACTCACCAGAAGTCGCTTAGAATATTCCATATCCGTGTAAATGATTGCAAAAATATTTGATACTGCTAGAATGAATGAACTATTCAAACTGTAAAAAATTCTAATCTGAAACTTGAATATATACAAAAAAATAATTGAATATATTGGCTGCTAAACAAGACGCACCGGTTTTCTGACACGTATAGCTCTCACTCTCTTTGAAAAGGTGTAATGCCCTGTAGAAGTATTACCTATATGCATAGGGATAGTCACTCTCTTTGAAAAACCAAACCAGACTATACCCATCAAACCAGACTATACCCATCAAACAAGACTATACCCATCAAACCAGACTATACCCACCAAACCAGACTGTACCCACCAAACCAGATTATACCCACCAGAAACCTGTCTGGTACAGGGGCCTTGGCAAATTCAATAGATACTTACTACTGCCTGGATAGTATGATTAGGCCACTTTTCATTAAAGCACCATGGACATCAGAATAGAAACATTTTTATTTCTCCTTGGATCCATCAAAAATCTATTCCTATCTGATTACCGCGATTTCTAAGATTTTTCTTTAACTTTTGTAAACACGCAAACACTAATAACCTATCAATTCCTAAAAACAAGCACACTCTCAAGGAAAAGTGTGGACTTGTAGACTCCTTGCTGGGCCGAAGAAAGCAAAACCATAGTTGCAAAATCTTTGTTTACTTACCCATTTCAACGCCTTTACGGTGTATCAGTGCCCTGCTAGTGCTGAGCAAAGAAAAAGTACTAAATCTACCGGAAGTGGGACCATTCAAATAGGGGATTATAAACATCGAACAAAGAGTTTTAACCAGTAAGATGTTAATGGTAAACTGTGAAATACTTCCCAGCTCTACGCTCCAGAACAAAACAGAAACAGAGTTTAAACTTATGTGGTGAAAGAAAATAGGTCAGCATCACTTTGGTCAGCATCACTATACTATAGGTCAGCATCACTATACTAAATATAGGTACTACTCTCTTGTTACCAACTTTAATGTAAAAAACACTTTTAAAACCAAAATGTCTTTTTTTGCAGCTGATGAACAAACGTTCATAGACTGGTTGAGGAACGCCTATTCACGCCTTTGGTCCAAGCAATTATTACCCATAAAACTGGAAGAAGAAGTACAAAACTCCAAAAAGGGTTGGGTGAGTACAAATCTTCATAACCTTTGATAGTCTTAAATTTGTCCCCTCTAAATTTCGAATAAGTTTTGCCCCCAATCACCTATATTTTCTTTATTAGATTAACGCTTCTCGGTATTCAAGTAATTGGGGTAAGAACTTGAGAATTTTTTTTGTTTCCATTAAGGAATACTTAATTTTCCTTTTATTATTTTCTATCTTCTCTAATTTTTACTTTCTGTTTAGTTTTGGCTTATTTTCTCTCTTTAGGTAATATCATACTTTTTATTATTCTTTCTTTCTTAGTAAGATGATTTTGCTAGCTTAGTCAAGTCTTTGGCGAGCGTTTAAGGTTTCTCCAATCCAATATTAGTGCAGATCATAACTAGAATTCAACTTTTACCTCTAAGCCATTGGTTCCGAACTTTTAGGTGTACTTTTTACTTTTTATAAAATATTGAACGAAATCAAGGCCTTTCACAGGTTTTCACCACTGTATATAGATAATATGACAGCAAGATCACGGCTTGGTGATTTTTGGCTACTATATCATAGGCACGTACAAACAGATCCTCCCATTTAATCTGCCATCAACGGTCCAGTGTATATTACCCTGGAACTCGTATTTTCACAGAAACTTTCTCAAAAGGCCTTTGAAACCAACTCGAGACTTCGAAACCTACTTGTAATTCATGAAAACATCTAATAATAACGATGCATTTGTATTATATATGTATATATGTGTTTGAATAAATTGATTTAAAATTATATTCATTAAAACTTAGTGTTACAAAGGCGAAGCCAAGTTCTGCGTTCAAAAGAAATTTAACCTGTCTACCCGTGAAAAAATCGAATGTCGCTTATGTTTATACTTGTTTAAGTGTTCTCCGGAGCACTTGCATCTCAGTCCGACATCGTATAATGGTTGAGATAGGGAATGACCATGATGTATTATTTTTATATACAGTGGTTTACACTGTAGAAAGTCTTTGTAATACTAGCATGTATCTTTATGGCTCTTTCAAATATATTTGAATGTCGCGTCATTTCCATAATTGTTTTTCTTTCAAAACTAAGGCTCTAAAGTGAAGACACCCGAAAGATTCATGCCCTACACATGATCCACCAAAATATTACGTTAGCTAACCCGTGGGGCTGTTGTCAAACGATGAGAATCAAGGTTCTAAACTTAAGTATGATTTTGTTACAACGCAGATGATTAACAAGAATACACGAGGCTAATTTTTCACTTTATTTATAATTTTTCGGCTTTGTTGAAACTCTTGATTTTGTTTATAAATTGTTTCTCCCTTTCTATCTTTTAATGCTATTATAGTTTTGAATTTGCTTTTTCCAACTTAATTAAAACCTGATCAGATGCTATGTATTACACATCATGGTTCTTCACCTGTAAATGCAACATGGAACATGCAATTTAGCTTTATCAAACAGTTCGTGGTAACGAACTGTAAGTAAGGAGCGACCCGGCTCAATGGTAACCGAAACTCTAAAAACGGAATTTTTATACCAATAGATACATCAAAAGAATCAGATTTTAATTCTGATTTCAAATATATAGGTTTCATCAAGTTTAATCTTACCTATCAAAAGTCACGCGCCTGAGAAAATTTGGCTGATTTTCGAAAAAAGGGGGGAAAGACTCCCTAAAAGTTATAAAACCTTAATGAAAATCACACAATCATATTCAGCGTATCATAGAACCCTACTGTTTTTTTTTTGTTTTTTATTTCCAGGGGTGATCGTATCGACCCAGTGGTCCTAGAATATCGTGGGAGGGCTCATTGGAACGTAAATTAAAATTTCTAGTGCCCTTTTTAAGTGACCAAAAAATGGAGGGCAACTAGGCCCCCCTCCCCACACTCATTTTTTTCCAGAAGTCACCCGATCAAAATTTTGAGATAGCCATTTTGTTCAGCATGGTCGAAAATATTATAACTATATCTTTTAGGATGACTTATTCCCTCGAAGCCCCCAGGGGGAGGACTGAAAGTTATGAACTTTACCGAATGTTAACATATAGTATTATTGGGGACCCGGCTCAATGGTAACCGAAACTCTAGAAAACGGTATTTTGATACAAATAGATACATCAAAAGAATCGGATTTTAATGCTGATTTCAAATTTATAAGTTTCATCAAGTTTCATCCTACTCATCAAAAGTTACGCGCCTGAGAAAATTTGGCTGATTTTCGAAAAAAGGGGGAAAGACCCCCTAAAAGTTATAGAACCTTAATGAAAAATCACACGATCATATTCCGCGTATCAGAGAACCCTACTGTAGAGGATTAAAGCTCCTATCTACAAAAATGTGGAATTTTGCGGCATTTTTTGCCAGAAGAAAGATCATGGGTGCGTGTTCATTTTGTTTTTTTTTTTTTATTTCCAGGGGTGATCGTATCGACCCAGTGGTCCTAGAATATCGTGGGAGGGCTCATTGGAATGGAAATTAAAAGTTCTAGTACCCTTTTTAAGTGACCAAAAAAAATTGAGGGCAACGAGACGCTCATTTTTTTTTCCCAAAGTCGTCTGATCAAAATTTTGAGATAGCCATTTTGTTCAGCATGTTCGATAATATTATAAGTATGTCTTTTAGGATGACTTAATCTTCCAAAGCTCCCGGGAGGAGGGCTGAAAGTTATGAACTTTACCCAATGTTAACATATGGTATTGGTTATTGGGAAGAATACAGTACAGACGTTTTCAGGGGAGATTTTTCCTGGTAGTGGGGGGGGGGGGTCGGGGGTTATGTGGGAGGATCTTTCCATGAATGAATTTTTCATGGGGGAAGGGACATTGCTATGAAGGGGACGCCGGACTTCCCAACATTATTTAAAAAAAGATCAGAAATTAAATATAAAAAAACAAGTTTTTCAACTGCAACAGCAGCAAAATCAAAACTTTAAACGAACAGAAAATATTACATATATGATTAGGTTCACCCCCTAGTCAATACCTCACTCTTTAAGCCAGAGATTTTTTAGTACTTTCATAAGAGCTATTTATTCTAATTAACGACCTTTGTGATTAAGCGGTCATTTTTAAAGAATTGGAACAAAATTTGAACTTTCGCTTAAAGAGCAAGGTATTGACTAGGGGGCGAACCCCCTAATATGCGTATTAAAAATATATGAATATAGAAGTTCGTTACCTACGTTAATTCGTAAGTTACGCATATTTATTACTAATAAAAACGTTCGTAAATAAAATGAAACAAGTTTCGAGAAAGCCATTTAACCAAATAAAAGTAAATTAATATGAAAATTTTGTTTTAATTATTCATGTACTGTGAGCCAAGATCAAAACCTGCATTTATTCAAAAACGTTCAAAAATTAAATAAAAAAAACAAGTTTTTTTTTAACTAAAAGTAAGGAGCGACATTAAAACTTAAAACGAACAGAAATTATTCCGTATATGAAAGGGGCTGTCCCCTCCTCAACGCCTTGCTCTTTACGCTAAAGTTTGGCTTTCTCACAACTCTATTTTTTTAAACAATAAAAAACTTTGGCGTAAAGAGCCAGGCGTTGAGGAGGGGACAGCCTCTTTCATATTAGAGTAGAAAGGGGTCAGGAGGTCCCACGAGAACACCGTGCTGCCACCTACAGCTTTTTTTATATAATTTATTCAAGGATTATCGATCTGTTGTTCTTTGGCCACGTGTAATGACATGAGGGGTGATTTACATAATCGCTCGGGGAATTATTGATTTATGGAAGGGGAATAAATTGTTTCCGGGGAAGTTTAATAATGTCTGACAGATGACGTCAAGGTCTGACGGATAAACGCTCTTTTGGTCAGAGAGAAAAATTAATATTCTATTTTTAAATAAGGCTTCGGGAAATGACATGAGGGGTGATTTACATAATCGCTTGGGGAATTATTGATTTACGGAAGGGGAAGAAATTGTTTCCGGGGAAGTTTATTAATGTCTGACAGATGACGTCAAGGTCTGACGGATAAACGCTCTTTATCTCAGAGAGAAAAATTAATATTCTATTTTTAAATAAGGCTTCGGGAAAGGGTTTCTTAGTAATTTCAAATGTGACAGCGCAGGGATGCCAAAAACAAAAGGAACACGTTGAAATTACGTTTTAGGGGTTATTTGGGCGAAACCGTTTTAGATATTTTAGGGAATTATTTCGGTGAAACAGTTAGAGACATTTTAAAAGATGATTTTAGAAGAGTTTTAGAAGAGAATTTGAGGGTGAAACTCTGTGGTCGTTATAATACACAAGTTCCATTTGAACAGTGTCGTGAGGTCCTCTACCCCAACCCCAAAGGGCTCCGATCCCCCTACCCCAACCCCGAAGGAAGCCGCCGGCCCCCAAAGGTCCACCGGGCTCCCAAAGGACCACCCGGACCCCCAAAGGGCCCCTCCGGGCCCCTAAAGGTCCCCCGGCACCCCAAAGGACCACCCGGCCCCCACTTTTTTCATATTTTTTAATTTGTGCATTTTGGGACACAAAAGGGTCCCCTCCCCTCAACTTTTGACTCCCCCTCACAACTTTAGTGTTTTGTCATGGTTTACCTTGTCACAGTTACATTCTCTTGATTTTCAAAGTTCATTGTGGATTTCTTTCATTGAAATGCAAGAGTTGGATTATTTCAGTAGTGTTTTGTCATGGTTTACCTTGTCGCAGTTACATTCTCTTGATTTTCAACGTTCATTGCCGATTTCTTTCATTGAAATGCAAGAGTTGGAATATTTCAGTAGTGTTTTGTTGTAGTTTACCTGTCACAGTTACATTCTCTTGATTTTTCAAAGTTCATTTTGATTTTTTTCATTGAAATGCAAGAGTTTGGAATATTTCAGTAGTGTTTTGTCATGGTTTACCTTGTCACAGTTACATTCTCTTGATTTTTCAAAGTTCATTTTGAATTTCTTTCATTGAAATGCATGAGTTGGATTATTTCAGTAGTGTTTTGTCGTGGTTTACCTTGTCACAGTTACATTTTCTTGATTTTTCAAAGTTCATTTTGAATTTCTTTCGTTGAAAAGCAAGAGTTGGAATATTTCAGTAGTGTTTTGTCGTGGTTTACCTTGTCACAGCTACATTCTCTTGATTTTTCAAAGTTCATTTTGGATTTTTTTCGTTGAAATGCAAGAGTTGGAATATTTCAGTAGTGTTTTGTTGTGGTTTATCGTGTCACAGTTACATTTTCTTGATTTTTCAAAGTTCATTTTAAATTTTATTCGTTGAAATGCAAGAGTTGGATTATTTCAGTAGTGTTTTGTCGTGGTTTACCATGTCGCAGTTACATTCTCTTGATTTTCAAAGTTCATTGTGAATTTCTTTCATTGAAATGCAAGAGTTGGATTATTTCAGTAGTGTTTAGTCGTGGTTTACCATTTCACAGTTACATTCTCTTGATTTTTCAAAGTTCATTGTGGATTTCTTTCGTTGAAATGCAAGAGTTGGAATATTTCAGTAGTGTTTTGTCATGATTTACCCTGTCGCAGTTACATTTTCTTAATTTTTCAATGTTCATTTTGAATTTCTATCATTGAAATGCATGAGTTGGATATTTCAGTAGTGTTTTGTTGTGGTTTACATTGTCATAGTTACATTCTCTTGATTTTTCAAAGTTCATTTTGAATTTCGTTCATTGAAATGCAAGAGTTGGATTATTTCAGTTGTGTTTTGTCGTGGTTTACCTTGTCACAGTTACATTCTCTTGATTTTCAAAGTTCATTGTGGAATTCTTTCAATGAAATGCAAGAGTTGGAATATTTCAGTAGTGTTTTGTTGTAGTTTACCCTGTCACAGTTACATTCTCTTGATTTTTCAAAGTTCATTTTGAATTTCTTTCATTGAAATGCATGAGTTGGATTATTTCAATAGTGTTTTGTCGTGGTTTACCTTGTCACAGTTACATTTTCTTGATTTTTCAAAGTTCATTTTGAATTTCTTTCGTTGAAATGTAAGAGTTGGAATATTTCAGTAGTGTTTTGTCGGGGTTTACCTTGTCACAGCTACATTCTCTTGATTTTTCAAAGTTCATTTTGGATTTTTTTCGTTGAAATGCAAGAGTTGGAATATTTCAGTAGTGTTTTGTCGTGGTTTACCATGTCGCAGTTACATTCTCTTGATTTTCAAAGTTCATTGTGAATTTCTTTCATTGAAATGTAAGAGTTGGATTATTTCAGTAGTGTTTAGTCGTGGTTTACCATTTCACAGTTACATTCTCTTGATTTTTCAAAGTTCATTGTGGATTTCTTTCGTTGAAATGCAAGAGTTGGAATATTTCAGTAGTGTTTTGTCATGATTTACCCTGTCGCAGTTACATTTTCTTAATTTTTCAATGTTCATTTTGAATTTCTATCATTGAAATGCATGAGTTGGGATATTTCAGTAGTGTTTTGTTGTGGTTTACATTGTCATAGTTACATTCTCTTGATTTTTCAAAGTTCATTTTGAACTTCGTTCATTGAAATGCAAGAGTTGGATTATTTCAGTTGTGTTTTGTCGTGGTTTACCTTGTCACAGTTACATTCTCTTGATTTTCAAAGTTCATTGTGGATTTCTTTCAATGAAATGCAAGAGTTGGAATATTTCAGTAGTGTTTTGTCGTGGTTTACCTTGTCACAGCTACATTCTCTTGATTTTTCAAAGTTCATTTTGAATTTTATTCGTTGAAATGCAAGAGTTGGAATATTTCAGTAGTGTTTTGTTGTGGTTTACCTTGTCGCAGTTACATTCTATTGATTTTTCAAAGTTCATTTTGAATTTATTTCATTGAAATGCATGAGTTGGAACATTTCAGTAGTGTTTTGTCGTGGTTTACCTTGTCACAGTTACGTTCTCGTGATTTTTCAAAGTTCATTTTGAATTTCTTTCGTTGAAATGCAAGAGTTGGAATATTTCAGTTGTGTTTTGTTGTGGTTTATCGTATCACAGTTACATTCTCTTGATTTTCCAAAGTTCATTTTGATGGTTTACCTTGTCACAGTTACATTCTCGTGATTTTTCAAAGTTCATTTTTGAATTTCTTTCGTTGAAATGCAAGAGTTGGAATATTTCAGTAGTGTTTTGTTGTAGTTTACCTTGTCGCAATTACATTCTCTTGATTTTCAAAGTTCATTGTGAATTTCTTTCATTGAAATGCAAGAGTTGGATTATTTCAGTAGTGATTTGTTGTGGTTTACCTTGTCGCAATTAAATTCTCTTGATTTTCAAAGTTCATTGTGGATTTCTTTCATTGAAATGCAAGAGTTGGAATATTTCAGTAGTATTTTGTTGTAGTTTACCTTGTCACAGTTACAGTTTGTAAATTTTTCAAAGTTCATTTTGAATTTCATTCGTTTAAATGCAAGAGTAGGAATATTTCAGTAGCGTTTTGTTGTAGTTTACCTTGTCGCAGTTACATTCTCTTGATTTTTCAAAGTCCATTTTGAATTTCGTTCATTGAAATGCAAGAGTTGGATTATTTCAGTTGTGTTTTGTCGTGGTTTTCCTTGTCACAGTTACATTCTCTTGATTTTTCAAAGTTCAGTGTCGATTTCTTTCGTTGAATGCAAGGGTTGAAATATTTCAGTAGTGTTTTGACATGATTTACCCTGTCACAGTTACATTCTCTTAATTTTTCAAAGTTCATTTTGAATTTCTATCATTGAAATGTAAGAGCTGGAATATTTCAGTAGTGTTTTGTTGTGGTTTACCTTGTAACAGTTACATTTTCTTGATTTTTCAAAGTTCATTTTGAATTTTTCATTGAAATGCAAGATTTGGAAAATTTCAGTAGTGTTTTGATATGGTTTACCTTGTCACAGTTATATTCTCTTGATTTTTCAAAGTTCATTTTGAATTTCTATCATTGAAATGCAAGAGCTGGAATATTTCAGTAGTGTTTTGTTGTGATTTACCTTGTAACAGTTACATTTTCTTGATTTTTCAAAGTTCATTTTGAATTTCTGTCATTGAAATGCAAGAGTTGGAATATTTCACTAGTGTTTCGTAATGGTTTACCATGTCACAGTTACATTCTCTTGATTTTTCAAAGTTCATTTTGAATTTCTTTCGTTGAAATGCAAGAGTTGGTATGTTTCAGTAGTGTTTTGTTGTGGTTTACCTTGTCACAGTTACATTCTCTGAATTTTTCAAAGTTCATTTTGAATTTCTATCATTGAAATGCAAGAGTTGGAATATTTCAGTAGTGTTTTGTTGTGGTTTACCTTGTAACAGTTACATTTTCTTGATTTTTCAAAGTTCATTTTGAATTTCTTTCATTGAAATGCAAGAGTTGGAATATTTCACTAGTGTTTCGTAATGGTTTACCATGTCACAGTTACATTCTCTTGATTTTTCAAAGTTCATTTTGAATTTCTTTCGTTGAAATGCAAGAGTTGGTATATTTCAGTAGTGTTTTGTTGTGGTTTACCTTGTCACAGTTACATTCTCCTAATTTTTCAAAGTTCATTTTAAATTTCTTTCGATGAAATGAAAGAGTTGGAATATTTCAATAGTGTTTTGTCATGGTTTACCTTGTCAGACTTACATTCTCTTAATTTTTCAAAGTTCATTTTGGTTTTATTTCGGTGAAATGCAAGAGTTGGAATATTTCAGTAGTGTTTTGTTGTGGTTTACCTTGTCACAGTTATATTCTCTTGATTTTTCAAGTTCATTTTGAATTTCTTTCATTGAAATGCAAGAGTTGGAACATTTCAGTAGTGTTGTGTCGTGGTTTACCTTGTCACGGCTACATTCTCTTGATTTTTTAAAGTTCATTTTGAATTTATTTCATTGAAATGCATGAGTTGGAACATTTCAGTAGTGTTTTTATCGTGGGTTACCTTGTCACAGTTACATTCTCGTGATTTTTCAAAGTTCATTTTGAATTTCTTTCGTTGAAATGCAAGAGTTGGAATATTTCAGTAGTGTTTTGTTGTGGTTTATCATGTCACAGTTGCATTCTCTTGATTTTCCAAAATTCATTTTGAATTTCTTTCGTTGAAAAACAAGAGTTGGATTATTTCAGTAGTGTTTTATTGTAGTTTACCTTGTCACAGCTACATTCTCTTGATTTTTCAAAGTTCATTTGAATTTCTTTCATGAAATGCAAGAGTTGGATTATTTCACTAGTGTTTTGTCATGGTTTACCTTGTCACAGTTACATTTTCTTGATTTTTCAAAGTTCAGTGTCGATTTCTTTCATTGAAATGCAAGGGTTGGAATATTTCAGTAGTGTTTTGACATGATTTACCCTGTCACAGTTACATTCTCTTATTTTTCAAAGTTCATTTTGAATTTCTATCGTTGAAATGCAAGAGCTGGAATATTTCAGTAGTGTTTTTGTTGTGGTTTACCTTGTCACAGTTACATTTTCTTGATTTTTCAAAGTTCATTTTGAATTTCTTTTCCATTGAAATGCAAGAGTTGGAAAATTTCAGTAGTATTTTGATATGGTTTACCTTGTCACAGTTAAATTCTCTTGATTTTTTAAAGTTCATTTTGAATTTCTTTCATTGAAATGCAAGAGTTGGAATATTTCACTAGTGTTTTGTCATGGTTTACCATGTCACAGTTACATTCTCTTGATTTTTCAAAGTTCATTTTGAATTTCTTTCGTTGAAATGCAAGAGTTGGAATATTTCAGTAGTGTTTTGTTGTGGTTTACCTAGTCACAGTTATATTCTCTTAATTTTTCAAAGTTCATTTTGAATTTCTATCATTGAAATGCAAGAGTTGGAATATTTCAGTAGTGTTTTGTCGTGGTTTACCTCGTCAGACTTACATTCTCTTAATTTTTCAAAATTCATTTTGGTTTTATTTCGGTGAAATGCAAGAGTTGGAATATTTCAGTAGTGTTTTGTTGTGGTTTACCATGTCACACTTACATTCTCTTAATTTTTCAAAGTTCATTTTGGATTTCTTTCGATGAAATGAAAGAGTTGGAATATTTCAATAGTGTTTTGTCATGGTTTACCTCGTCAGACTTACATTCTCTTAATTTTTCAAAGTTCATTTGGTTTTATTTCGGTGAAATGGGAAGAGTTGGAATATTTCAGTAGTGTTTTGATGTGGTTTACCTTGTCACAGTTACATTCTCTTGATTTTTCAAAGTTCATTTTGGTTTTATTTCGGTGAAATGCAAGAGTTGGAATATTTCAGTAGTGTTTTGTTGTGGTTTACCAAGTCACACTTACATTCTCTTAATTTTTCAAAGTTCATTTTGGATTTCCGTCGATGAAATGCAAGATTTGGAATATTTCAATAGTGTTTTGTCGTGGTTTACCTAGTCACAGTTACATTCTCTTAATTTTTCAAAGTTCATTTTGAATTTCTTTCGTTGAAATGCAAGAGTTGGATTATTTCAGTAGCGTTCTGTTGTGGTTCACCTTATCACAGTTACATTTTCATGATTTTTCAAAGTTCATTTTGAATTTCTTTCGTTGAAATGCAAGAGTTGGAATATTTCAGTAGTGTTTTGTCATGGCTTACCTTGTCACAGTTACATTTTCTTGATTTTTCAAAGTTCATTTTGAATTTCCTTCATTGAAATACAAGAGTTGGAATATTTCAGTAGTGTTTTGTTATGGTTTACCTTGTCACAGTTAAATTCTCTTAATTTTTTGTTCATTTTGGATTTCTTTCATTGAAATGCAAGATTTGGAATATTTCAGTAGTGTTTTGTCATGGTTTACCTTGTCACAGTTACATTCTCGTAATTTTTCAAAGTTCATTTTGAATTTCTTTTCGTTGAAATGCAAGAGTTGGAATATTTCAGTAGTGTTATGTCATGGTTTACCTTGTCACAAGATACATTCTCTTGATTTTCTAAAGTTCATTTTGAATTTCATTCGTTGAAATGCAAGAGTTGGAATATTTCAGTAGTGTTTTGTCGTGGTTTACCTTGTCACAGTTACATTCTCTTGATTTTCAAATTCATTTTGGATTTCTTTCGTTGAAATGCAAGAGTTTGAATATTTCAGTAGTGTTTTGTCGTGGTTTACCATGTCACAGTTACATTCTCTTGATTTTTCAAAGTTCATTTTGGATTTCTTTCGTGAAATGCAAGAGTTGGATTATTTCAATAGTGTTTTATCGTGGTTTACTTTGTCACAGCTACATTCTCTTGATTTTTCAAAGTTCATTTTGGATTTCTTTCATTGAAATGCAAGAGTTTGAATAATTCAGTAGTGTTTTGTCGTGGTTTACCCTGTAACACTTTCATTTTTGTTAGGTTAGGTTAGGCTAGATCAAGTTATGTTAGGTTAGGTTAAGTTAGGTTAGGTTAGGTTAGGTTAGCTAGTATACATTTCTCCATGTTTAAGTTAGGTTAGGTTAGGTTAGGCTAGATTAAGTTATGTTAGGTTAGGTTTAGTTAGGTTAGGTTAGGTTAGACTAGATTAAGTTATGTTAGGTTAGGTTAGGTTAGCCTACGTACGCGCGCGTACGTAGGCTAATCTAACATAGCTTAATCTAGTCTAACCTAACCTAACCTAACTAAACCTAACCTAACATAACTTAATCTAGCCTAACCTAACCTAACTTAAACATGAAGAAATGTATACTAGCTAACCTAACCTAACTTAGTTAACCTAACCTAACTTAGCTAACCTAACCTAACTTAACCTGACCTAACATAACTTGATCTAGCCTAACCTAACCTAACAAAAATGAAAGTGTGACAGGGTAAACAACGACAAAACACTACTGAATTATTCAAACTCTTGCATTTCAATGAAAGAAATCCAAAATGAACTTTGAAAAATCGAGAGAATGTAGCTGTGACAAAGTAAACTACGATAAAACACTATTGAAATAATCCAACTCTTGCATTTCACGAAAGAAATCCAAAATGAACTTTGAAAAATCAAGAGAATGGAACTGTGACATGGTAAACCACGACAAAACACTACTGAAATATTCCAACTCTTGCATTTCAACGAAAGAAATCCAAAATGAGTTTGAAAAATCAAGAGAATGTAACTGTGACAAGGTAAACCACGACAAAACACTACTGAAATATTCCAACTCTTGCATTTCAACGAATGAAATTCAAAATGAATTTTGTAAAATCAAGAGAATGTATCTTGTGACAAGGTAAACCATGACATAACACTACTGAAATATTCCAACTCTTGCATTTCAACGAAAAGAAATTCAAAATGAACTTTGAAAAATCAAGAGAATTTAACTGTGACAAGGTAAACCATATCAAAACACTACTGAAATTTTCCAACTCTTGCATTTCAATGAAAGAAATTCAAAATGAACTTTGAAAAATCAAGAAAATGTAACTGTGACAAGGTAAACCACAACAAAACACTACTGAAATATTCCAGCTCTTGCATTTCAACGATAGAAATTCAAAATGAACTTTGAAAAATTAAGAGAATGTAACTGTGACAAGGTAAACCACGATAAAACACTACTGAAATAATCCAACTCTTGCATTTCAACGAATAAAATTCAAAATGAACTTTGAAAAATCAAGAAAATGTAACTGTGACACGATAAACCACAACAAAACACTAGTGAAATATTCCAACTCTTGCATTTCAACGAAAAAAATCCAAAATGAACTTTGAAAAATCAAGAAAATGTAACTGTGACAAGGTAAACCACGACAAAACACTACTGAAATATTCCAACTCTTGCATTTCAATGAAAAAAATCAAAATGAACTTTGAAAAATAAAGAGAATGTAACTGTGACAAGGTAAACCACGACAAAACACAACTGAAATATTCCAACTCTTGCATTTCAACGAATAAAATTCAAAATAAACTTTGAAAAATCAAGAAAATGTAACTGCGACAGGGTAAACTACAACAAAACACTACTGAAATATTCCAACTCTTGCATTTCAATGAAAGAAATCGGCAATGAACGTTGAAAATCAAGAGAATGTAACTGCGACAAGGTAAACCATGACAAAACACTACTGAAATAATCCAACTCTTGCATTTCAATGAAAGAAATCCACAATGAACTTTGAAAATCAAGAGAATGTAAATGTGACAAGGTAAACCATGACAAAACACTAAAGTTGTGAGGGGAGTCAAAAGTTTATGGGTGGGGACCGTTTTCTGTCCCAAAATGCACAAATAAAAAAATATTAAAAAATGGGGGCTGGGGGGTCCTTTGGGGTGCCGGGGAACCTTTGGGGGCCCGGGGGCCCTTTGGGGGTCCGGCTGGTCCTTTGGGAGCCCGGTGGACCTTTGGGGGCCAGGGGCTTCCTTCGGGTTGGGGTAGGGGGATCGGAGCCCTTTGGGGCTGGGGTAGAGGACCTCACGACACTGTTCAAATGGAACTTGTGTATTATAACCACCACAGAGTTTCACCCTCAAATTCTCTTCTAAAACCTCTTCTAAAATCATCTTTTAAAATGTCTCTAACTGTTTCGCCGAAATAATTCCCTAAAATGTCTAAAATGGTTTCGCCCAAATAACCCCTAAACGTAATTTCAGCGTGTTCCTTTTGTTTTTGGCATCCCTGCGCTGTCACATTTGAAATTACTAAGAAACCCTTTCCCGAAGCCTTATTTAAAAATAGAATATTAATTTTTCTTTCTGACCTAAAGCGCGTTTATCCGTCAGACCTTGATGTCATCTGTCAGACATTAATAAACTTCCCCGGAAACAATTTATTCCCCTTCCATAAATCAATAATTCCCCAAGCGATTATGTAAATCACCCCTCATGTCATTTCCCGAAGCCTTATTTAAAAATAGAATATTAATTTTTCTCTCTGACCAAAAGAGCGTTTATCCGTCAGACCTTGACGTCATCTGTCAGACATTAATAAACTTCCCGGAAACAATTTATTCCCCTTCCATAAATCAATAATTCCCCGAGCGATTATGTAAATCACCCCTCATGTCATTACACGTGGCCAAACAACAACAGATCGATAATCCTTGAATAAATTATGTAAAAAAGTTGTAGGTGGCAGCATGGTGTTCTCGTGGGACCTCCTGACTCCTTTCTACTTATACGGAATAAGTGACGGAAGGAGTAAGGAGCGACCCGGCTCAATGGTAACCGAAACTCTAGAAAATGGTATTTTGATACAAATAGATCCATCAAAAGAATCGAATTTTAATGCTGATTTAAAATATATAAGTTTCATCAAGTTTAGTCTTACCTATCAAAAGTTACGCGCCTGAGAAAATTTGGCTGATTTTCGAAAAAAGGGGGAAAGAACCCCTAAAAGTAATAGAACCTTAATGAAAATCACACCATCATATTCTGCGTATCAGAGAATCCTACTGTAGAGGTTTCAAGCTCCTATCTACTAAAATGTGGAATTTTGCATTTTTTGCCAGAAGAAAGATCAAAACCTGCATTATTCAAAAACGTTCAAAAATTAAATAAAAAAAACAAGTTTTTTTTAACTGAAAGTAAGGAGCGACATTAAAACTTAAAACGAACAGAAATTATTCCGTATATGAAAGGGACTGTCCCCTCCTCAACGCCTTGCTCTTTACGCTAAAGTTTGACTTTCTCACAACTCTATTTTTTTTTAACAATAAAAAACTTTAGCGTAAAGAGCGAGGCGTTGAGGAGGGGACAGTCTCTTTCATATACGGAATAATTTCTGTTGTTTTTTTTTATTTAATACTTTACTGAAAACGACTTGCTTTTCATGCCGTGTGTTTTTATTTAGTTGCAATGACCCAATTGAGTTTCAAGTCACAATTTATCTTATTCAAAGATAGAAAAAATATGAACGCTTTTGAGACCTTAAAATAAAATTTGAGTTATTTATTAACAGTTTTTTTTTCACTTTCAGGCCAGGGAAATCTCTGAGGACCCAACCCTTATTAAGGAGCTAGATGGTGAAGGAGCTATGATGCTGAAAGAAAAAATTGCAATAGAGAAGAGAAAAAGATTGTCTTTTCTGTTAGTAAATTTAAAAAAAAACAAGATATAGATTTATGATTCTTTTTTTATATGAAAATAAATTTCCTTTGTTTTTAAAAAATTAAATTTAGCAGTAATTTGGTCTTCAAGGTGGGGGACTGTAATTATCCAACAAAAGGTTTTGGACCATGCTGATTCCTATTCCTGATCATGATTTCTTCATGATCCCTATCCTGAAAAATAGGAAAATGTTCCTATTTTTGCACAAGTTTAGATGGTTTTCTGAGTTTGCCAATTGAATTGACCTTTATCTTTTTTCTGGATTCTAATATATGCTTCACTCAACGTTTGTAGGAATACGTTCCAAAAAGGAAAATTTTCTCATTTTTAAGCAAGTTTAGATGATTCTCTGCGATAAAGTCTAAGGCCATGTCTTCATTATGGCTTTTTAGGCAAATTTGCCCGTACTTTTTTTATTCAGTCAGCCTCAGTCTCTATTGGTACTTTTTAAGGCTCAAAAAGGCAAATCAGGCACATCTGAATTGGTTTTATTTCAAAATAACAGCGTAGACCAGAAATATTCCCAATAATCAATCAAGAGGGATTATATATATCAAATTCACATTTTTGGAGTGTTTTTTTTATCCTCCCGCTCCCCCCCCCCCCTAAAAAAAAAACATATGCTATTGGTAAACACATGAACATTTTTTTTGTGGGGGAGTTTTCTGTAGGGGGGGGAGGGGGATTTAAACGAGGAAGCTTCAGTGGGAAGAAAAAATTTGGGAAGATATACCCTGAAATCTTCAACAAAATCCCTTTTAATCTGGCATTCTTCCTCTTGGGATGGTCAATTTTACGTATGGAGAGGATTTTTCTTGGAATTCTCCAAAGTAATTCTTAAGTAGGGATCAAAGAACCTTCAGTGGGAAGAAAAATTTTGGGAAGATATACCCTGAAATCTTCAACAAAATTCTTTTTATTTGGCATTCTTCCTCTTGGAATGGTCAATTTTACGTATGGAGAGGATTTTTCTTGGAATTGTAGTCCCGTTCTCTGGTCCTATTGTCAAATTTAAAATGATATTCAAGAAACATCAAACTACTCATGAAGTTCAAACCGTGTTGATTGATATAACCTATTTACGGTGAAATCCTTTGAGAAATAGCACAAAAAGTATCATTTTAGTGCCATATGGCCCTTGCAGATGGCAGAATTTATAAAAAGCACGTAGATATGAGAAACAGCTCTTGAAGGAGCCATTAAGAATTTCTCTATGATGTTGTAGTAGCCCGCTAGACCGGTTGAAAAAAAAGAGAAAAAAACAACAACAACAAAAAGGGAGACAGATCAGTGTTAAAGTAAAGTATTAAATATTATGTTAAAGTAATGAATATTATATTAAATAAAATGATAGTATTAAAGTAAAATATCGTTACTTTGATGAGAATGGTTGTTAGTGTTAAGCAAAACTTGCTACTTCTGACAGAAAAGTTGTTATTACAATCAAAAATGTTACTTCTAAGAAAAAATTTGTATCTTTGCTAGAAAACTTGCTAGTTCGAACAGAAAAAGTGTTATCACTGACAAAAAATATTATTTCTAAGAAAAATTTGTGTGTGTGTTCAGAACTTTGAAAAATCAAGAGAATGTAACTGTGACAAGGTAAACCACAGCAAAAACACCACTGAA
The DNA here is from genome assembly GCA_027921565.1 of Artemia sinica. Classification (NCBI taxonomy): domain Eukaryota; kingdom Metazoa; phylum Arthropoda; class Branchiopoda; order Anostraca; family Artemiidae; genus Artemia; species Artemia sinica. The sequence continues at coordinate 24,182,982 of CM051262.1, forward strand.
ATATTCCAACTCTTGCATTTCAATGAGTGAAATTCAAAATGAACTTTGAAAAATCTAGAGAATGTAACTGTGTCAAGATAAACCATGACAAAGCACTACTGAAATATTCCAACTCTTGCATTTCAACGAAAAAAATTCAAAATGAACTTTGAAAAATCAAGAAAATGTAACTGTGATAAGGTAAACCCCAACAGAACACTACTGAAATATTCCATATCTTACATTTCAACGAAAGAAATCCAAAATGAACTTTGAAAAATCAAGAGAATGTAACTGTGACAAGGTAAACTACAACAAAACACTACTGAAATATTCCACCTCTTGCATTTCAACGAAAGAAATTCAAAATGAACTTTGAAAAATCAAGAAAATGTAACTGTGACAAGGTAAACCACAACAAAACACTACTGAAATATTCCAACTCTTGCATTTCAACCAAAGAAATTCAAAATGAACTTTGAAAAATTAAGAGAATGTAACTGTGACAAGGTAAACCATGACAAAACACTACTGAAATATTCCAACTCTTGTATTTCAACGAAAGAAATTCAAAATGAACTTTGAAAAATTAAGAGAATGTAACTGTGACAAGGTAAACCACAACAAAACACTACTGAAATATTCCAACTCTCACATTTCATCGAAAGAAATTCAAAATGAACTTTGAAAAATTAAGAGAATGTAACTGTGACAAGGTAAACCACAACAAAACACTATTGAAATATTCCAACTCTTGCATTTCAATGAATGAAATTCAAAATGAACTTTGAAAAAATTAAGAGAATGTAACTGTGACAAGGTAAACCACGACAAAACACTACTGAAATATTCCAACTCTTGCATTTCAACGAAAGAAAACCAAAATGAACTTTGAAAAATTAAGAGAATGTAAGTGTGACAAGGTAAACCACTACAAAACACTACTGAAATATTCCAACTCTTGCATTTCAACAAAAGAAAACCAAAATGAACTTTAAAAAATCAAGAGAATGTAACTGTGACAAGGTAAACCACATCAAAAACACTACTGAAATATTCCAACTCTTGCATTTCAATGAAAGAAAACCAAAATGAACTTTGAAAAATCTAGAGAATGTAACTGTGACAAGGTAAACCACGACAAAACACTATTGAAATATTCCAACTCTTGCATTTCAATGAAAGAAATTCAAAATGGACTTTGAAAAATCTAGAGAATATAAGTGTGACAAGGTAAACTACGACAAAACACTACTGAAATATTCCAACTTTTACATTTCAACGAAAGAAAACCAAAATGAACTTTGAAAAATCAAGAAAATGTAACTGTGATAAGGTAAACCACGACAAAACACTATTGAAATATTCCAACTCTTGCATTTCAATGAAAGAAATTCAAAATGGACTTTGAAAAATTAAGAGAATGTAACTTTGACAAGGTAAACCACGACAAAACACTATTGAAATATTCCAAGTCTTGCATTTCATCGAAAGAAAACCAAAATGAACTTTGAAAAATCAAGAAAATGTAACTGTGACGAGGTAAACCACAACAAAACACTACTGAAATATTCCAACTCATGCATTTCACCGAATGAAAACCAAAATTTTGAAAAATTAAGAGAATGTAACTGTGACAAGATAAACCATGACAAAACACTACTGAAATATTCAAACTCTTGCATTTCAACGAAAGAAAACCAAAATGAACTTTGAAAAATCAAGAGAATGTAACTGTGACAATGTAAAACATAACAAAACACTACTGAAATATTCCAACTCTTGCATTTCAATGAAAGAAATTCAAATGAACTTTGACAAATCAATAGAATGTAACTGTGACAAGGTAAACCACGACAAAACACTACTGAAATATTCCAACTCTTGCATTTCAGTGAAAGAAATTCAAAATAAACTTTGACAAATCAATAAAATGTAACTGTGATAAGGTAAACCACGACAAAACACTACTGAAATATTCCAACTCTTGCATTTCAATGAAAGAAATTCAAAATAAACTTTGACAAATCAATAAAATGTAACTGTGATAAGGTAAACCACGACAAAACACTACTGAAATATTCCAACTCTTGCATTTCAATGAAAGAAATTCAAAATGAACTTTGAAAAATCAAGAGAATGTAACTGTGACACTGTAAACCATAACAAAACACTACTGAAATATTCCTAAGAAAAAATCTAGAATTTGTAAAATTGGCTTAAGAAGGATATTAAGAAAGGAACTTGTTCTGAAATGCCTTTTGAAAGGTATTTCATGGTGTTGAGGCATTCAAAAAGCTGTAAAGTAAAGTTGTGGGTGAAATGGATGGGTACTTCAAGTTGGAAAATGGTTTTAGAAGGGACATTAAGAAAGGAAATTGCTCTGAAATGCCTTTTGAAAGGTATTTCTTGGTGTTGAGATAACCGAAAAGCTGTGAAGTAAAGTTTGTGTGTGAAATGGATGGGTACTTCAAGTTGTAAAATGGGTTTAGAAGGGACATTAAGAAAGGAACTTGCTCTGAAATGCCTTTTGAAAAGTATTTCTTGGTGTTGAGGTATCCAAAAAGCTGTAATTTAAAGTTGTGGGTGAAAAGGATGGATGCTTCAACTTGTAAAATTGGTTTAGGAAGGACATTACGTAAAGAACTTGTTCTGAAAAGCCTTTGAAAAGTATTGCTTGGTGTTGAGGTATCCAAAGAGCTGTAAAGTAAAGTTGTGAGTGAAAAAGATGGATGCTTCTTCAAGTTGGAAAATGGGTGTAGAAGGGACATTAAGAAAGGAAATTGCTCTGAAATGCCTTTTGAAAGGTATTTCTTGGTGTTGAGGTAACCAAAAAGCTGTAAAGTAAAGTTGTGGGTGAAGTGGATGGGTACTTCAACTTGTAAAATGGGTTTAGAAGGGACATTAAGAAAGGAACTTGCTCTGAAATGCCTTTTGAAAAGTATTTCTTGGTGTTGAGGTATCCATAAAGCTGTATAGTAAACTGCTGGGTGAAAGGGATGGATGCTTCAACTTGTAAAATTGGTTTAGGAAGGACATTACGTAAAGAACTTGTTCTGAAAAGCCTTTGAAAAGTATTTCTTTGTGTTGAGGTATCCAAAGAGCTGTAAAGTAAAGTTGTGGGTGAAAAGGATGGTGCTTCAAGTTGGAAAATGGGTTTAGAAGGGACATTAAGAAAGGAAATTGCTCTGAAATGCCTTTTGAAAGGTATTTCTTGATGGTGAGGTATCCAAAAGGTGAAAAGTGTAGTTGTGGGTGAAAAGGATGGGTGCTTTAACTTGTAAAATGGTTTTAGGAGGGACATTAAGAAAAGAACTTGCTCTGAAATGTCTTTTAAAAAGTATTTCTTGGTGTTGAGGTATCCAAAAAGCTGTATAGTAAAGTTCTGGGTGAAAAGGATGGGTACTTCAAGTTGGAAAATGGGTTTAGAAGGGACATTAAGAAAGGAACTTGCTCTGAAATGGCTTTTGAAAAGTATTTCTTGATGTTGAGGTATCCAGAAAGCTGTAAAGTAAAGTTGTGGGTGAAAAGGATGGGTACGTCAACTTGTAAAATGGGTTTAGGAGTGACATTAAGAAAGGAACTTGCTCTGAAGTGCCTTTTGAAAAGTATTTCTTGGTGTTGAGGTATCCAAAAAGCTGTAAAGTAAAGTTGTGGGTGAAAAGGATGGGTACTTCAAGTTTGGAAAATGGGTTTAGAAGGGACATTAAGAAAGGAACTTCCTCTGAAATGGCTTTTGAAAGGTATTTCTTGGTGTTGAGGTATCCAAAAAGCTGTAAAGTATAGTTGTGGGTGAAAAAGATGGGTACTTCAACCTGTAAAATAGGTTTAGAAGGGACATTAACAAAGGAACTTGCTCTGAAATGTCTTTTGAAAAGTATTTCTTGGTGTTGAGGTATCCAAAAAGCTGTAAAGTATAGTTCTGGGTGAAAAGGATGGATGCTTCAAGTTGGAAAATGGGTTTAGAAGGGACATTAAGAAAGGAGGTTGCTCTGAAATGCCTTTTGAAAGGTATTTCTTGGTGTTGAGGTATCCAAAAAGCTGTAAAGTATAGTTGTGGGTGAAAAAGATGGGTACTTCAACTTGGAAAATGGGTTTAGGAGGGACATTATGAAAGGAACTTGCTCTGAAAGGCCTTTTGAAAGGTATTTCTTGGTGTTGAGGTATCTAAAAAGCTGTAAAGTAAAGTTGTGGGTGAAAAGGACAGGTACTTCAAGTTGGAAAATGGGTTTAGAAGGGAACATTAAGAAAAGAAGTTGCTCTGAAATGTCTTTTGAAAGGTATTTCATGGTGTTGAGGTATCCAAAAAGCCTTATAGTAAAGTTGTGGGTGAAAAGGAAGGATGCTTCAAGTTGGAAAATGGTTAAGGAATGACATTAAGAAAGGAACTTGTTCTGAAAATATATAATATAGCCTTAAAAAAATATTAAAAATGAGGGTTCAGGGGCTTTTGGGGCGCCGGGGGCTTTTTGGGGAGCGGGGGCCCTTTGGGGGGGGGGGCCGGGGGACCCTTTGGGAGCCCGGGGGAACCTTTGGGGGCCGGGGGCTTCCTTCGGGGTTGGGGTATGGGGATCGGAGACCTTTGTGTTGGGGGGGGGTAGGGGGATCGGGGTCCTTTGGGGTTGGGGTAAACAAAAAATCGCGAAGAAAGGAAACGAGGACAATTAACAGCCAGTGAAAAAAAACAGCCATTAACAGCCAGAAAGTTTTTTTCACTGGCTGTTAATTGTCCTCGTTTCCTTTCTTCGCTATTTTTTGTTTATCATGATTAGCCAGTGTGGTCTCAGAAATTATTTGCGGGGTTGGGGTATGGGGATCGGGGCCCTTTGGGGTTGGGGTATGGGACCTCACGACACTGTTCAAATGGAACTTGTGTATTATAACGACCAAACTCAATACCTCTTCTAAAACATCTTCTAAAATCATCTTTTAAAATGTCTCTAACTGTTCCGCCGAAATAATTCCCTAAAATGTCTAAAACGGTTTCGCCCAAATATCCCTAAACGTAATTTGTGCGTGTTCCTTTTGTTTTGGCATCCCTGCGCTGTCACATTTGAAATTACTGGGAAACCCTTTCCCGCGCATCTCTTCATCTCTAAGATAAAAACATTCGCCGGAGTTTCTTGGAGAATTGTTTCCGGGGCGATGTTTATTAATATCTTTAGAGTTCGACCAGAATTGTTTCCAGGGCAAAGTTTATTAATATCTGACAGGTGATGTCAAGGTGAATTGTTTCTGGGTGAAGTTTGTTAATGTCTGACAGATGATGTCATGGTTGATTGATTTGTCATGAAAGGGGAATTAATTTGTTGTTTCTAAGGGGAATTATTGATTCACGAAAGGGGAATTGAGGTCACTGACCCTGTCCCCGTTAGACTCAATAATCCTGAAAACATCCATCAAAATGAGAAAAATCCTGTTTTTTCATTCTCACTGACAAAAACCATAAAACAGACATAAATTGATGTTGACATTCATGAAAAACATCAAATAAATTGACAACACTCATAACCGTCCAAAAAACATCCATAAAAGTGAGAAAAATCATGTTTTTTCTAAGTGAGAAAAATTCTGTTTTTTCATTCTCAGTGACAAAAACCATAAACCACGTGGTAATGTCACGAGTCAATAAGGCCTTTCTACTCATCTTCTACATTGTCCAGTTTTAGACTCTCCACTGTAGTATTTAACTGTTCCTGGAAGTTTCTCTCAATTTTCCACCCTGAAGTCTACCACCAACGTCATTGCTCTCCGGAAGGTAGTTACCCTTCTTAAGTTTTAACTTTAGATTAAACCAAAACACTACTAGATTTTTACTATTAACTAATTTAAAAACTTTTTCCACAAAACTTTTTTTTTCAGTAAATTGCAAATAATGTTTCAGTCTCTTTTGAGTCTCTTTTTCAAAATTTCTATAAATTTATTTCCGCTATAGCCTTTTATTGTTAAGATTGACCGAAATTATAGCTACCATTCTTGAATCAGCTTCAAATGATAATTTGTCTTCAGAAGACAGTATTTTTTTTCTAAACTTGTTTTTAAGTTTTCGGTTACTATCGTTGCAACCATGATCAGGGGATCTGCAAGGCTTTTTATTTAGATAATTTGTAATCGTTTTTAATTTTAAATTTTGTTCTTCACTTTATTTTGCGAACAATTTGCATTTGCTAAATTGTAATCTAAAACACCTTTTGTAAAGTAACATTTACACTACTAGAGGATGCTATGGGGATTTGTAGTCCCCTCAAATGAACGAAAATTTTGTTCCTGTTAGATCTGTAGGGCTGGATATTGTGTTAAATGTGAGTTGCTTGTTTTCACTTCATTTTGTACATGCTGTTGAAATGTTCACTGATGTGTTAAGAGTATTGATTATTCTATTATTTGCTATGCTGTCATGGCTCTGTGGCTTTTTTGCAATAAATTCCTATCCATCTATCTGTAAGTATACCTGTTGCTCTTTACTTTCAGCTGAAAAAAAGTTTTCATTGTCGTATCTATTGTCAAAGGGCTACTTCTTTCTTACCGTCCAATATCACTAACGGTACGATAAAGGAAGTTATATATTTGCATGCTAATTTTTACGTATTGCGACAGGAGAAACAGGGTTTGAAAACTCGTAGCTACAAAACATTGAACCACATCAAGTGGAAATATAATTTAAAAGATGGTTGGGGGGTATCCTCAGAGGTGGTTTTAGGGGGGACAGAGGGGCCGCTTGCCTTGGGCGCAGAAATTTTATGGGTGCAAATTTCAGATAAATGATCTAACAGTTATAACCATTTTTAATCTTTGAATTTTTTTTTCTTCTCATACAATAGAGGGCACAACTGGCAGTAAATGCATACTAAATCCAAAATTTTCATTTTCCCCATATCTTCATCGCCATTCTAAGATTTTTGTAAAAAAAATTCGTGATGGGAAGAGTTAGCTGGGCAGAAAATTTTATGGGCTAAACCGGAATAGAGTTGCAGGAAAAGATATAGAGGAAAAAGTTTGTGATATCTTGGATGTGAAGAAAGATTTGTTTTGTGAGGAAAAATTAGCGAGACAGTACTAAACGATTAAAAAATTATAAGGCCCCAGGTGCTGATGGTGTGGTAAATGAGTTTCTTAAATATGGTGGCTCTGATTTCGAAATCAGTTTACTGAAGATTATGAATAAGATTTTTGAAAAAGGGGAAGTACCTAGCAATTTTAGGAAAACCCTATTTAAATACTATATAAATAAGGTGATAGAGTGAGTGTGGTAATTATAGAAGCATTAGCCTGGTCTCTGTAGATAGAAAATTAGTTAATAATATAATACTTTTAGACTGAGAGATGCCGTAGACGAAGTTTTAAGAGAATACAGGGCAATGTTAGGAAGGGCAGAGGATGTGTCGACCAAATTTTCACTCTTAGGTTAATAATTGAGAAGTGCCTGTGTCATCAAACACCTTTAATCCTCAGTTTTATAGGTTATGAGTAAGCGTTCAATTCTGTTGATAGAAGAACTTTAGTGAAGGTCTTACCCTTGTATAGTATACCAGACAAATACATTAGAGTGATTATCGTTATATACGAGAATAACACTGCTGTGATTAAGGTAAGAAATGAGGTTAGCAGCGGGTTTTGTGTTAAATAAGGAGTTAAGCACGGCTGTGTTCTATCCCAGGTTATATAGATCATTTTGATGGACTTTGTTTAAGAAGCACAGGAAAGGCAATGTGGAAGGGAAACGGAATCAAATGGGGAAGAAAAACTTTCCTGAACTTAGATTATGCTGGTGAATTAAGCATCTTAGTTAAAAGTGTGAGCAAAATGAATGAACATTTAGAGATTTTGCGAGTTCAGGGTGCTAGAATAGGTTTGAAAATTAATGTTAAGAAGACTAAGTCGCTAAGGCTAAGAACAAATTAAGATGAAAATTGACATTGGGTAACAAAAAGATTCATCAAGTGGACAGCATCAATTACCTTGGTAGTATTATTAGTAAAGACGGTGGGAGCAGTGACGATATTGAAAGTAGAATTGTCAAGGCTCAGCGTGTTTTTTTTACAGTTGAAAAAAGTTTGGAAGAATAGGAAGAAAATTCTGGGAGCCAAGATTAGAGCATTGGAAGCCACGGTGATGACAGTGGTCAAATATGGTTCTGAAGCACGCGCGCTCCGAAAAATAGACGAAGATTTTCTAGATATTTTCCAGAGGAATTGCCTACGAATTATTTTGGATACCCGGCTGACTGACCGTATTTCAAACTTGAGGCTGTACGAAAAGCGTGGTTCAATCCCGCTGTCCCGGGCTATGTTGAGAAAAAGATTGAGTTGACTAGGGTACGTTCTGCAGATGAAGAATGACAGATTGTCGAAGGTTGTCCTTTTCGGTCAACCGTCTAGGGCCAAGTGGAAAGCAGGTCGTCCGCGGCTGAGGTGGAAGAATGTCGTAAAGAAAGTTTTAAACGAAATGGGAACTTCCTAGGGGGTGTAAAGAGGGAGGCTTTGAATAGATTAGGCTGGAGCAGGAGCGTGCGTAGCTGTGTTGGCCTCAGGCAGCTTGGTGCTTCGGTGAGTAGTTAGTAGTAGTAGTAATAGTAATAAATAATTTTCATACTTTTGGGATATTTTTTATCCCAGTTTTGTTAATAAAAGAAGATTTTCTTAATAATTGAAAAGTTTCTTAAAATTTAACCTGAAAAAGTTTTAGGAGGCAGGCAGGGAGGGTTAATTGATTAGAGGCATTGGGTATACTTCTACAGTGATCAATAATGTATAAGATGTGTTCCAGAGAAGAAGAATGTTTAAAATATATACAAAAGACAAGGCTGTACCCAGGGGGGGGGGGGCTACGGGGTTTGACCTCTTCCCCCCCCCCCCCCCCCCCCAATTTTTTCTGACTCGTAAAAACGTAACAAAATGCATATAAACAAGTTTTTGATGGTTTTCTACAGTTTTTTTTGTACCCCGCCCTCCCCCATCCTCAGAAAAAAAAATCCTGGATCCATCCTTCAGTAGTGTCTCTCCCATCCTATCAAAAAAGTCCGTGCTTTTGAATTCCTCCTCCTTCAATGAAAAATAAATAGCTAGCATCAAATCAGCTATCATCATGGTTGTAGCGGCAACTGCAACCTAGTAAAGAGCGAACCACAGCCCATAGTAATCAAAAGTTGAAAAAACGTGTTTTCAAAAAAACTGTCTCGTGAAAAAAAGTTTCCATTTGACACTAAATCAGGAATGGTAACTATTGTTTTGGTTAATCTTAGAAGTAAAAGTTTATTGCGAAAAGAAATTTATAGTGATTTCGAAAAAGAGCCTAAAACCCCTTGAAAATGGCGTCAAATCGAAATAAAAATGCACCATTGGAATCAGCATGGTTGAACACCTCTTACAGGATAATGACAGTCCTCCACCTTGAACACCAAGGAAAATGACTTTTTTGCATGGGTAGCACTGATGTGTCTCCTTTTTTTCTTTTTTTCTAGAAGGGCTAGGGGGTGGCCAGAGCATCATAGAGAGGTGTGTAATAGCTCATTCGAAAGGGAATTAATTTGTAAGTGTTTAAGTGAGCAAAAAGATTAGAGGGCAAATAGCCCCACTCCCTACAGGCCCACTCCCCCCAAATAGTCCTATAAAAAATTTGAGATAGCCATTTTGTTTAACATAGTTCAAAGGTCCAATACAAATGGTTTTAATGATGATATGAACCTCCATAGTCCCTGGGGAAGGGCTGTATGTGGTATCGGGCGTATCGATATCGCACGTATGGGTATCGTGTGTATTGGTATCACATGTATCGTATCGGAAATATCGATATCCGCTGTTGTTTTTTTTAGTCATTTTCTAGGCTCATTTTTTTAAAGCATGTCCCGGCAAGGTATCATCATTGCAGCGGCAGCTGCAACCTAGTAAAGAGCGAACCACAGCCCATAGTAACCAAAATTCAAAAAAACGTGTTTTGAAAAAAAACCGCCTAGTGAAAAAAAACTTCCCATCTGACACTGACTCAGGAACGTTAACTATTATTTCGGTTCGTCTTAAAAGTAAAAGTTTATTGTGAAAAGAAATGTATGTTGATTTCGAAAAAAAGCCTCACACCCCCTCGAAAATGGCGTCATATTAAAATGAAAAGTGTACCATTGGAATCAAAATGGTCAAAACCTTGTACAGGGAAGTTACTGTCCCCCTCCCTGAACAACAAGGAAAATCGCTTTTTTGCATTGGTAGCACTGATACGTCTCCTGTTTTTTGTTTTTTTTCTTTTTTTTCAACAGGTCTAGCGGGCTACCAGAACATCATAGAGATTCTTAATGGCTCATTTAAAAGCTGTGTCTCATATCTACGTGCTTTTTATAAATTCTTCCATCTGCAAGTGCCATATGGCACTAAAATGGCACTTTTTGTGCTATTTTTCAAAGGGTGGCCCTAGCAGGCTACCAGAATATCATTAACAGCTCTTTTGTAGCTCATATAAAAGATATTGCACATATCTACGTCTTTCATTTAAATTCCAACATCATAAAGTTTAAATGGCACTAAAAGCGGCACTTTTGATGTCGTGTCTCAAGTGGAAAAGCTTCAGAAAAAAAAAATTATTTCCAACAAAATGATTTGCTTGAATTCAAACAAATCAAAAAAAATCCAATTTTTCTGTTGGATTTGTGACTTGCTTATTGAATTCCAACAAATTATTGAAATTACTAAGATTATTATATACTTTTCAGTAGACAAAATTTAATTTTCACCGTAAATAGGCTATATCAATCAACACGGTTTGAACTTCAACAGTAGTTTGAAGTTTCTTGAATATCATTTTAAATTTGACTATAGGACCATTGAAAGTAATATGTTCAGTATAAGTTCAATTCAAATATTTGAATTATAGCAGAAAAAGGGGAATGCTAATTGAATTTTGAGCATAAAAAGATAATCATAAAAATAAGGAAATATATTTTTATTTTGAAATAAGTTGAGCTTTCTTGTCTGTAAAATGAACACGCAGAAATTTATATACAAAAATTATCATTTAACTTTTACAATCGCTTTTTCTAAATACATTTTTTGTGAGTTTCTGTAGGTAGAAAATTTCTTTAGATGCTACCCTAACCTTAACATTACTAACGGTGAAAACATATTACTTTCTGAATTCAATTTTTTCTAATTAAGAACGAAAATCCTTTTGTGGGAACAACTTATGTTTTTGCGATGAACGTCATTTTTGTAATGAGACCCAAAAAGCATTTCAAAAAAATTCTTCCCTGGATTTGGCATAAATTTGCTGCTTACGCTGAATAACCAAGTAAGCAAATATATCGAAGAAAAGAAGACGCCTGTAAGGGTATTTCAGTCCTTTACGTACACGTAAAGGAACCAAAAGCTTCCCCAAAAAAGAGAACTTTCTAAAATGGTGCACATTTCAACTGGACTCAGAAATACTACACTTAAAAGCATGAATCGTGCTTCAAAAACTCCGGTTTGCTACAGGATTAATTAAAAAATAGGACGTTAGCCAATAAGTTTTATCTAACAGTTCATAGTGTTAAACTGTAATTAAGGAGTGACTCAGCTCAATTGTAACCGAAACTCAAAAATGGAATTTTGATAACAATTGATAAGAGTAGGGTTTTTATGCAGCTTGCAAATATATACATTTCATTACGTTTAATATCTACCCACCAAAGGCTCCAAGCCTCAGAAGAAAAAGGGATTTTGATGGATTAGGGGATTTTGAGAACAGGGAGCCTGATTTTCTAAAAAGGGAGAAACACTCCCCAAAAAGTCAAAAATTCTTAATGTAAATTAGACCTTCAGATTCAGCGTATCAGAAAATGTTATTGGGGACTATGATCTCCTATCTGCACAAACGTGGAATTTATGTTTTTGCCAGAAGACTGATTAAAGATGCGTTTTTTTTTTTTTTTTTTTTTTTTTTTTTTTTTTTTTTTTTTTTTTTTTTTTTTTTTTTTTTTTTTTTGTTCTAGAGTCCTTTTTAAGAGACCGTAAAGATTGGAGGGCAACTAAACCTCCTCCCAAGACCTAATCTGTCTCTTATTTTGGTTTTCGAATGTTATGATTTGAGATCAATTTGACAAAAAAAAAAAATCATCTCCTTCAACTACCAACAAACGTATAATATTAGAATATAATATTGCCTTTTCATTGGAAAAGGGACTTGTTTCATTTAAAAAGGTCGGGGAAAGAACCGAAAGTGCACTTTGTGGGAAGGTGCTATCAAGTCAAATTTATAAAAAGTGATTAAGTATAAATATAAGCTTTTAAATGAGCCCTTAAACAGCTTTCTTTTGTTGCAGTAGCCTTCTAGTTTCTGCTAGTCAGTAGGTGGTTTATAAAGCCCTGTCTTCATTATGGCTTTTTCAGGAGAAGTCGGCCAAGTAAAAACAGCTTTTTGCTCATCGGAAAACGAACGTTCCTGTATTGTTTTGTGAAGTATGGATAATGAACTTTATGTTATAGACTAAAGTTTTTCTTAGCTGTCAAGGTTGTTTGTAGTAATCTTTTAGATATGTCTTATCTCCCGTAGATCGGTGATAATTAGAGATTATATTAAAATAAGTTTTCAACAGAAACTAGGAAGTGACACTAAAACTTAAAACAAGCATACATTATTCCGTATAAATAAAAAAGATCATGGCAGCATTGTTTCTGCATTAAATTTTAATCAAAAACGAACAAAGATTAATTTTAAAGAACAAAGTTTTTCCGAGGGAAGTAAAGAGCGAAGTTGAAACTTAAAACGGACAAAAATTATTACTTCACAGCATATTTAATATATATTAATATAACTAGTACAAATAAACCAAAGTTTTGCGCTAGTTTTGTATAAGCATAAAAGCATAGGAAAACATAATTAGTTAATTAATTTGTACTAGTTATATTTATATATATTAAATATGCTGTGAAGTAATAATTTTTGTCCGTTTTAAGTTCCGTTCTGTGCAATATTTGCAAAAATTCCAATAATACTAAAATTAACGGTGATTTCCAAGCAGCAGAAAATCGCTCAACTATTTATGTATATAATAGAGATGAAAAAGCAGGCTTTAGTTAATACTTTAACAAAACTTTTATAAAGAATGTAACCGACGAAAAATAAATCTTCTACTTAGATTTTGGTACGTTTCACTGGACTATTTGATCTGGCATTCTAACGTTATTGTCTTCTTGAAAAACGCCGTTGAAAACAACAATTTACTTAGCAGGTTATTAACACCCTATACCCCAAAGGAGGTCATTTATTGCAATCATTTGACAGGGACCTAAAAAAGGGGGCTGTGTCCTACCCCTTTCAAAATTTCAAATTGTCTTGGATTTCTCCATATTTTCCTATATTTTTTTAATAGTTTTCCTTACAACTTGTGACCCCTCCCAGCATAGTGTTGCGTATGAACGCCGTGCAACCTTTGATGAAATCAGTTTATTTGTGTAAGGTAAGCATGCTAGCTGAAGAAAATGCTAATTCCATGAAATTTTCGTTTGTTGACGAGCTGAAATTGTGTCATCGATAATTTAACCTTGTGGTTTCTCCCTTGCTATTGTGTCATTAACCCTTTTGTTATTGTGAGCCAGTTCATTGCTTCACTTCTGCAAGTAAATATTTAACCGGTTTTCCGATTGCCAGATCTCAATATTGTGAAATTTTCTAAAGGACGATATAGTGTTCCCCTAGATTGATTTTAAGCTCAGTCCCAGAAAAGCAATTGACCTGACAACATGGTATTGAAAGAGAAAGTTTATTTTTCCGCTTTACAGCCAGAACACCGAGAAGGTGCTGTCAAATTGGTGCTGCAAAACTTTTTGAAGAATGAACCAGCCTGTAAACATTTGCGGATGAAAATTTCCCAGAACATGATATTCATGCAGAAATGTATTTCAACGAAATGGCAAATCAAGGCTTTTCTTTCGTAGCTGTGGATAGGGAAACGAACCAAGTCGTTGGAGTGCTTTTCAATACAGAATATTACCCTGATAGGTAAGTTGCCTATTTTTTCCCATTTGTCACTAACATTTTTCTATTCTTTCGCTTGAATGAACTAAGAGACGTTTCTAGTCTATTAAATCTTTATACCGAATGTTGTTTTGTTATGTCGAGAAAATTCTAGCCTTTAGACCCATCCCTGAAAGATTCATTTTCATAACTAAATGTTATTTTTCTATTTTTCGCTGCGAAAAATCAAATGATTTTAATAGTATTTCGGATTGTTGCAGATGCGCATTTGCGCGGACGTTTCTAGTCTATTAATTCTCAAAACCAGCAAAATAAAAAATATATTTACTTTAGTTACTTTTTCCGAATGTTGAAAATTTTGTTATGGGTCGAGGAAAATTCTAGCCTTTAGTACTTACCCATCCCTGAAAAGATTCATTTTCAAAACCATTTTACCCCATTTTCTAAGATAAGATTATTTTTCTCGCTTAAGTTCTGAAAATTTCCTAATCTCGTAGTATTTAAGCCAATCAATGCATTTCTGCATATCCCAACAGGTATTTCGAGATTGTGAAGCTGAAAACAGACTTCATGCGCATTTGTTTCACTTTTATAACGCGGAAAACCCCAAGTTGTATTTAATGGGAAAAGCCTGTAGATTTGGAGGCAAATTCCGTCAAAACCAGCTAAAGTAAATACCCCCCAATTATGATGCAGTGGCATGGCTGAACGAAAAGGAAAAAAGTTGGCATTTCCTGGAAGATTGAAGTGCACAAAGAATCGATTCCTCTTGTGTAATCCATACTTGAAGTCAATAGCTGTTTTGCAGAGGAGGGGGGGGGGTTATGGGATTTCCTTAGTTTTGTTCGTAAGTCAGCACATTATGAACCAAATTTGATTACACTTTTCTACCTGTCTTCACCTCTAAGTCCCTATGAAAATAGAAATCAGACAAGTAAAAGCTTAAAAATCAGAAACCTGAAAGTCTTTTGTCTTATCACATACAACAGATAGTCAGAGGGGAAGGGTTCAGTTAAAAGCTAATTTTCACATAACCTTCGTCGATAGCAGTACCTAGGCAGTATTATTAGTAAAGATAGTAGATATCTCGTTTGATTTCGCGAATGGGATGGAAGAGGTCATAAGGAACGATTTAAGGGTAATTGGAACTTATTGAGAGCAGGGTTGCCACCGTCAGTAGGATTTTACTGATCTAGTAAAAAAAAAATCGAGTAAATTTAGAGGATCTAGTAAATTTCCCGAAATCTAGTAGAAAGTCATGACTTATAGTAAACAAAACTTTTTATTCCATGAATTCAGGGAAAAAATTATCGTAAACATATGACAATTTACAATTTTTGCTTGTCTGTTTTACAATTTACAATTTTGTTTGTCTCAGAGACAGAAGCAGTCACCTAGTTTCATAGGCAAACACTTCACTTCCGGCGTCTAAAGGTCGACAAAATCAGCTTTCTGTGTATCAAATATTACCAACTAAAAATGAAACTATAATGACACTTGGATTTGTGATGATTGGGAATCTATTGGAATCAAAACAAAAGCCAACCACCCAAGGTGATTGGGTGAATCTCCTCAGTTTGAAAATTTTTATTGAGTAAAAAGGAGCCTGCTGATATATGTATATATAAAATATATATATATACATATATATATATATATATATATATATATATATAAGGTCGTGCTTTTCTCGGTATTTTTTTTTCTTTGAGGATCCAAGTCTTGCCAGATATGTCGCAAGCAAACTGTTTTCTCCAAAATAAGGGATTTACATGTTATAGAAGTTTCGTGCTTTCATGCTGTCATTTTGTATGAATTTTTTATTCGATTTTCTTTCGTTTTCATTATATTTGATGGTAACTGGCCGCTTTGAGAGGTTTACAAAGTGTCTTTTGGTCAATTATGCAATTGGTAAGAAAAACAATATAAATATTACCTCTAGTATTTGAGATTTCAAGATGGATAACATTTTAGCTAAAAATAACAAATTTTCAGATCCTTATGGGACACATTCATGGGCCAAAAATTTGGCAACCCTGACTAAGAGTGCATTATTAGAAAATCAAATTACTGAGCACGAATGGTACAATTAATGAAAAGAAATGGGATTTTAGCCTCTAAAGTTTTGGGGAGAAAAATCATTTTGCCGGTATATGCAAAAATGAATACCTTGATAACATAGAAAATAAAATTATCTCAAAATAAGAGCTGTGATTAAAGATAGTTGTTCGCCATGGACATGAAGAGCTAAATCTTTATTGAAGTTAGGCCATAGGGATAGCAAGAAGATTGAGGCCAGATTCTCACTAGTGTTACTATCTTATGTCCTTCTCCCGTCCTTAAAATTGGCGTGGCTGGGTTAAAGGCAAAGAAATCAAGAATTTAGTCGAATCCACCCTATACTAAAATAAGGTACTTTACCGGGAAGAAATTTATCCTCGCCGAACAAAGGTAATTTACATGAAATAAATCTTAGCGGCAATACTGTAAATTTGCTAAGGTTCAAAATTATTACATAAATTTTTGGCCAACATCAATAATTCAATTGTTTCTGAATATTCAAGAATTCAATTTGTTTCTGAATATGTTTACTACCATCCCAATTGTGGCTGAGTCCCTCGTAATAGTCAGTTGTAGCTGTAGGCTACATGCAAAACTTCTAAAGAAAATATAATAATCTATCGAAATTTTTGCTTTATAATCTGTAGAAAATGCACATTAATGTTTAAGGACATTTTTTTTCCTAGGACTAATGCATTGAACGAAGTGCTGGAAAAAGAAACTGATGAGTGCAAGGGATCCTGTGAATTCAAACGATTTCTTTCTGTATACGAACAGAATAGATCTGTGGTGCCAGACATTTTCAGACATTATGGTGTGGACCGCTGTTTCTATTTTGGATTTCTGTGTGTGAATCCAGAATACAGTAACATGGGCATAGCCACAACGCTAGTTAAACTTTCTGAAGAACATGCAAAGAACCTGGGTCATAGCCTTTGCATTGTTGATGCTACTGCAGGCCAAACAAAGCATATTTGCGTGAATAAACTTGGATTTAATGTTCTAGGAGAAATGAAATACAAAGACTTTGAGTTTTATGGGGACAAACCTCTAACTCATGTTAGTGAAAATGAAACAATGCAATATGTAGGCAAGAAATATTGATTACCATTCAAGTATATTTCTAGGATGCGCTTCGTGTTTTTTTGTTTTTTTTTTTACATCAATAAAAACTTCATTTCTCAGTGGTATAATCTTTTTATAGGGACACATAAATGGTGTTAACTTAACTTATTTTTTGCATGAAAGTGGAGAGCAGAAACTACTGTAAATTTAAAATACTCCAGAATCCCTCCTACCGCGCTGCTTTTTTTTTTTCGCAATGGCAAGAATGAGTTGTTCATTTCTGTTTTAAATAGTAAATTTTTTCCAAATGGAAACTACATGTATTATGGTTTGTAAAACAAGTCCCGTCAAACACTTCTGTTTGAATTTTTCCCATAAGGAAAACAGACCCACATATACTTGAAGCATCAGGACTTTCTTCAGGCACCGATTTTGAAACCTTCCAAGAGGTCTTTCAAAGCAATATAGAGAATGTGCTCAATAGCTTGCCTTATTTGGATAAGTATATTCGGACTAAGGACTTAATATGGGTGATGAGGTCTTAACAGTTTCCTTCTTATTGCAGAAACAATAAGATTATTCACAAGTACCTTTTGTTGTTCTAACTTTTTCTTCAGGAGGGATCATGTTGAACCATGGCCGTAGAATATCAGGAGACGTCTCACTCGAAGGAAAATTCCAAGATCAACTGCCTCTCTCTAAAGTAATAAACGTTTCCTGCCATTTTCTGCTGCAAAAGGTCTGGTGTGACTTGGGCTAGAATACTGTAGTGAAAATCCTGAGGTAGTCTCATCTGGTAGATGCTGCTCCGCGTAGCGCATCCGCCCAGGACATTTTTCTTCTATATGAAGAAAAACTAACGGTCAATATACTAGGCCCGTTTTTTAGCACTAAGATCTTGCATCTAAGATCTTACATCTTTCTGCAAAGATTATCGTTTTTTAACTCATCTTTGTTCTAAGATCTTACAGCTCACTGATGTTAGCAAAAAGTGTGAAGACCGCCACTGTTTCACCATATAGAACAATGATGAGAGAACTTTGATGATTTACTCATCATTGTTCTCAGACCGCTGATCAGAGCAGAATGATGAGACATTTGCACAAAAACGACTAAAGATGTAAGATCTTTGTTCAAAGATTTCACTTTTAAGCGTTTTCTGACAAAAGATGTGAGATCTTAGCACATTGATGAGTGAAAAAGGCCTACACCTAGTCAGGGTTGCCACCAAGGTTACGTTCGTACCATTTTTGGTACGTTTTAAATAAAACGGTACGTGTTACGTTACGGTCCTAAAAACGTTATATTTTTGTTACGTTTTTGAATTTGTTACAATTATGCTACGCTTTTGAATGATAAGTAAGTTTCACATTGTCTGAGTAATCTATTTTTTCCTCCGTAAAAAATCTGCTGTTCACATTTTAATTACACTGACATTCTTTCACATCGCGGTCATTTAATCTTATCACACAATCACTCAGTTACTAGAATAAGACAATACCCACTTCGCTTACTCGCAATTAAGAAAACTATCTCTTATGAGCATAAGATTATCATTTGCTTAGTGACAATAGTCAGTTAGTCACCTTACCAATTTTCAATTTCATCATTTGAATTTGATTCTTGTCCAGTCAAGTCATGCTGAAATGATATGGGGAAGGGGCTAGCTGAAGTCAGGAAGGAATACTTATAATAAAAATAGGTAAATAATAAGTATTTTCTTTATAATTTCTTTTTAAATATATGATTATAAGATATGTATTATTCTTTGGGTAACAAACTCGTCCCCCCCCCCCTTTCTGATTGGTTGGACATAATATCTGATTGTATGCAAAACTTACTCTTTTTATATGGGATTATTAACACCTGATATTGAAAAAACATGAAACTGTAAAAATGGGCCATTTTTGGTTATATCCAAGCTATATCTAAGCACTGAAGAAGGTAAGTTGAGCCAGAATTTTTGATTTCATGGGAGACTTTCCAAGCATCATGGTCATTTTTTTGACATTATACCCCCCCCTCCCCATCTGAGGTCCCATATATAACTGTATAAACTACATCTCATCATTGTGTCGAAATTGTAATGACATTCTTTCTTGTTATATATTAAATAAAAATTAAATAAAAAAACTTTAAAAAATTAAATAAAAAAACCAGGTTTTTTTAACTGAAAGTAAGGAGCGACATTAACACTTAAAACGAACAGAAATTATTCCGTATATGAAAGGGGCTGTCCCCTCCTCAACGCCTCGCTCTTTACGCTAAAGTTTTTCATTGTTAAAAAAAAGAGTTGTGAGAAAGTCGAACTTTAGCGTAAAGAGCGAGGCGTTGAGGAGGGGACAGCCCCTTTCATATACGGAATAATTTCTGTTCGTTTTAAGTTTTAATGTCGCTCCTTACTTTCAGTTAAAAAACTTGTTTTTTTTTATTTATTTTTGAAAGTTTTTGAATATATGCAGGTTTTGTTCTTGGCTCACCGTACATGAATAATTAAAGCAAAATTTTCATATTAATTTACTTTTACTTGGTTAAATGGCTTTCTCGAAACTTGTTTGATTTTATTTACGAACGTTTTTTTATTAGTAATAAATATTTGTAACTTACGAGTTAACTTACGTAACGAACTTCTATATTCATATATTTTTAATACGTATATTAGGGGGTTCGCCCCC
This sequence comes from Artemia sinica, assembly GCA_027921565.1. Lineage (NCBI taxonomy): Eukaryota > Metazoa > Arthropoda > Branchiopoda > Anostraca > Artemiidae > Artemia > Artemia sinica. The sequence continues at coordinate 24,202,703 of CM051262.1, forward strand.
TAGTCAATACCTTGCTCTTTAAGCGAAAGTTCGAATTTTGTTCCAATTCTTTAAAAATGACCGCTTAATCACAAAGGCCGTTAATTAGAATAAATAGCTCTTATGAAAGTACTAAGAAATCTTTGGCTTAAAGAGCGAGGTATTGACTAGGGGGGTGAACCCAATCATGTATGTAATATTTTCTGTTCGTTTAAAGTTTTGATGTTGCTGCTGTTGCAGTTGAAAAACTTGTTTTTTATATTTAATTTCTGATCTTTTTTAAATAATGCTGGGAAGTCCGGCGTCCCCTTCATAGCAATGTCCCTTCCCCCATGAAAACTTCCTTCATGGAAAGATCCTCCCACATAAACCCCGACCCACCCACCCCCACTACCAGGAAAAATCTCCCCTGAAAACGTCTGTATACTTCCCAATAACCAATACTATACGTTAACATTGGGTAAAGTTCATAACTTTCAGCCCTCCCCCCGGGAACTTCGGGGGATTAAGTCATCCTAAAAGACATACTTATAATATTTTCGAACATGCTGAACAAAATGGCTATCTCAAAATTTTGATCAGGTGACTGGGGAAAAAATGAGCGTAGGAGGGGGCCTTGTTGCCCTCCATTTTTTTGGTCACTTAAAAAGGGCACTAGAACTTTTAATTTCCATTCCAATGAGCCCTCCCACGATATTTTAGGACCACTGGGTCGATACGATCACCCCTGGAAAAAAAAAATAAACACGCCCCCGTGATCTTTCTTCTGGCAAAAAATGCAAAATTCCACATTTTTGTAGATAGGAGCTTGAAACCTCTACAGTGGGGTTCTCTGATACGCAGAATATGATGGTGTGATTTTCATTAAGGTTCTATAACTTTTAGAGGGTCTTTCCCCCTTTTTTCGAAAATCAGCCAAATTTTCTCAGGCACGTAACTTTTGATGGGTAGGATTAAACTTGATGAAACTTAAATATTTGAAATCACCATTAAAATGATTCTTTTGATGTACCTATTTGTATCAAAATACCGTTTTCTAGAGTTTCGGTTACCATTGAGTCGGGTCGCTCCTTACTTACAGTTCGTTACCACGAACTGTTTGATTCTTTTGTGTTCTTTCATATTGCCAAGTACGAGTTTTATTGTTTTTTTATTTTAATATATTCCTAGGGCTATATACTGGAACATCAGGGGAGGGATGTATTTTCAGAAAAGGGGCTATGATATTAGTATAAAATAAAGGATTTAATGGTACTGCTTGTGTGTTTAGCATGTTTTCTTCAGGAAAGGACAATCACTAAATATTTGGCTTTAGAATAAGACAACTAGACTAGTGCCCATTTTTTATGAAGAAGATAAATAGTCTTGTATCTGTATAGGGTAGGCTTGCAGTTTACTTAAAAACTGATTCATAGGGACCACGCAGGTTGAGTTGGGGCCCCAACCCCAAAAAACTTTCTTCGAGTTTCTCGGAATTTCTTTATTAAATTATAGGCCTTTTACTATCCCCTCCTAATTTTTTTTTTTAATTAAATCGTTTCCAGTTCGTTTTTATTAACTCACTGATCTTTTTGTACATCTTCCATTTATTTCTTTGTCACACAATTTTTTTTTAATTTGAACTATTTTTCAACCACTTCCGAATGTTTATATTGTATTTTTTTAATTGGAAAATTAAAAGTTGAATTTTTTTTCCAGAATCTAAATATAAGTGAAAATTAGGGGCAAAAAACGATTCGTATTTTCATAATTTGATCTTTTTTACTTGCTTTCCTCAAGTAATCGACTTATTTTGTTTATGCATTCAAAACCTAGATAAATTTGGTGTTTATGTCATGTAAAACACAATGCTTTTTCTGCCCCTCCTTATATTAATATTTTCTTGAAAAAATCTACTTTTTAGTTCAGTTTGAAAGTGAGCTAAATTGTTTTTATTGTTTGACCTCCTCCCCTAAAAATTCTTTGTACGTGCCTGGACTTGTGAGACTCATCGAAACAGCTTTAGGCTAACATTCTTGTGGTTGAATTATATGAACTTCTTTTATTTCTTGATTTCTTTTGGTTGGGAGTTACAATTCAAGTTACAGACGGAAAAAGCCATTTTATGTAAAATGACTGCTGTTTCGTATAGGAACTGAAGAAAAACGATTGAAATATTTTTTATTCGATAAAATAAAAACAAAAACTCTGTCACTCTGAATTGGTCAAATCTTCATGTAGGAGCGATGCAAACTTGAAGCTGGAGGAGGTGAGACTCAGACCGAGCCAATCTAAAATATTAGACGGGAAGGGAGCGATTAAAATCATTTTTTGGGTCTTTAAGAAGCTGGATTTATTAAGATCGTTTAAGTTGAAATTTAACTATTAAAAAAATCTAGTTGGTTATCTTAAAAAAACTCTAAATTGTTGTGTTTATCTTGATTTGCTTTTTATCTTATACGTAGGCTACTACTCATCAACTTTTTGGTTTAAATAAATAGATTGAAAGACTTGGTTTAAAACACCAATAATGGCAATTAAAACAACAACAACAAAATAAGCAAAATAGTAGCCTGGGATTATGTACACGCATCGAGGGAGGGGGTTGTCTTTCTGTTTTGCAGGTAAACCGGAAGCAGCACTTACAGTTGAATAAATAGGAAATTCCTAAAGGTAAAGAAACAAACTGTTATTATTGTATGCTTTATAGGCACCTTTTGAAAGTTGGAGGGAAGATTTTTAATGAGATTATGTAAAAAATATATTTCTCAAATTATATAGGCAACAAATATCCCCTCCAAGTACCGCTCTTGATAGCGAAATTAAGGCACCCTGCCTTGAAAAGAAACTCCTATCAAAAGTTACTTTTTTAAGAGTTTGGACGTAACGAAATTTTTCGGTCTGGTGGCAACCTTGCACCTAGTTCTTGGGGGGTAGGCATGATCTTTCTTGGGTGGAGGTGTCTGAATCTTAGTGTTTTAGGAGTTTCCAAATTTTGGTAAGGTTCAATATGACCCCTATCTAATATTAATCTAAAAAAAACAGTTTTTCTAAGGGAAGTAAAGAGTGAAGTTGAAACTTAAAACGGACAAAAATTATTGCTTCACATCCTATTTAATATATATCAATGAACTAGTACAAATAAACCAACTAAGTATGTTTCCCTGTGTTTCTAGGATTATAGAAAACTAGTGCTTTACTGAAAACACAAAAATCAAGTATTAAAAACAGTAATATTGATTTGGGAGTGAAAAGTGAGTAAGAAGCCTGACAACAATAAACTAATCTATAAAGCTTTTCATAGTCTTACACCGGTTGTGACATCAGTAACTTTCCATATACAATGGAAATTATCTTAAAAACATAAGCGTAAAATTAAATATTTTTTTAATAACCGCAGTCGTTGAACAGCATACATATTATTGGATTTATCAGGTAGCATTTTGCAATAATATTCAATAGTGCTTTAAGCTATAATAGTGATTAATAAACAATTTTCAAATATAAGAAATATGCTTTAGTATTACTTGAAATGAAGATCAAATAAGACATAATATGAACCCTGAAAATATGGTTATTTGTCTCTATACAACAGTGAATTTCAAGCTAAGATACAAATTCTAAAGCTAGTCTATAGTCCTAATCCTAGTGGTATCAAGATGGCTTTACTTCGAACTTGTCTACAAAGCAATCATGACATGTCCTTTTTAAATCTGAAACGACAGCCAGGCATTGAAATGAGCCATCATGCAGAAGTGATACCACTTCTGGTATCACTTCTGCATGATGGCTCATTTCAATGCCTGCTGTCGTTTCAGATTTAAAAGGGACGATGTCATGATTGCTTTGTAACAAGTTTGAAGTAAGCCATCTTGATACACTAGGATTAGGACTATAGACTAGCTTTAGAATTTGTATCTTAGCTTGAAATTCACTGTTGTATAGAGACAAATAACCATATTTTCAGGGTTCATATTATGTCTTATTTGATCTTCATTTCAAGTAATACTAAAGCATATTTCTTATATTTGAATTGTTTATTATCACTATTATAGCTTAAAGCACTATTGAATATTATTGCAAAATGCTACCTGATAAATCCAATAATATGTATGCTGTTCAACGACTGCGGTTATTAAAAAAATATTTAATTTTACGCTTATGTTTTTAAGATAATTTCCATTGTATATGGAAAGTTACCTGATGTCACAACCGGGTGTAAGACTATGAAAAGCTTTATAGATAGTTTATTGTTTTCAGGCTTCTTACTCACTTTTCACTCCCAAATCAATGATTACTGTTTTTAATACTTGATTTTTGTGTTTTCAGTAAAGCACTAGTTTTCTATAATCCTAATAGCACAACACAGGGAAAGTACTTAGTTGGTTTACTTTGTACTAGTTCATTGATATATATTAAATAGGATGTGAAGCAATAATTTTTGTCCGTTTTAAGTTTCAACTTCACTCTTTACTTCCCTTAGAAAAACTGTTTTTTTAGATTAATATTAGATAGGGGTCATATTGAACCTTACCAAAATTTGGAAACTCCTAAAACACTAAGATTCAGACACCTCCACCCAAGAAAGATCATCCTACCCCCAAGAACTAGGTGCAAGGTTGCCACCAGACCGAAAAAATTTCGTAACGTCCAAACTCTTAAAAAAGTAATTTTTGATAGGAGTCTCTTTTCAAGCAGGGTGCCTTAATTTCGCTATCAAGAGCGGTACTTGGAGGGGATATTTGTTGCCTATATAATTTGAGAAATATATTTTTACATAATCTCATTAAAAATCTTCCCTCCAACTTTCAAAAGGTGCCTATAAAGCATACAATAATAACAGTTTGTTTCTTTACCTTTAGGAATTTCCTATTTATTCAACTGTAAGTGCTGCTTCCGGTTTACCTGCAAAACAGAAAGACAACCCCCTCCCTCGATGCGTGTACATAATCCCAGGCTACTATTTTGCTTATTTTGTTGTTGATTGTTTTAATTGCCATTATTGGTGTTTTAAACCAAGTCTTTCAATCTATTTATTTAAACCAAAAGTTGATGAGTAGTAGCCTACGTATAAGATAAAAAGCAAATCAATAAAACACAGGACAATTTAGAGTTTTTCAGAAAATAAGATAACCACTAGATTTTTTTAATAGTTAAATTTCAACTTAAAACGATCTTAATAAATCCAGCCTTCTTAAAGACCCAAAAAATGATTTTAATCGCTCCCTTCCCACATAATATTTTAGATTGGCTCGGTCTGAGTCTCACCTCCTCCAGCTTCAAGTTTGCATCGCTCCTACATGAAGATTTGACCAATTCAGAGTGACAGAGTTTTTGTTTTTATTTTATCGAATAAAAAATATTTCAATCGTTTTCTTCAGTTCCTATACGAAACAGCAGTCATTTTACATAAAATGGCTTTTTCCGTCTGTAACTTGAATTGTAACTCCCAACCTAAAAGAAATCAAGAAATAAAAGAAGTTCATATAATTCAACCACAAGAATGTTAGCCTAAAGCTGTTTATGGACATGCTTGCTAAATCTGTTGCAGAAGCCCCAGGCTATGATAAATGACGTGGCAGTCAAGGCACTTTCGACTGATCTCGAATTAAGCCTACCAAAAACAAAATCAATGTAAACAAATGGGATGGATGAAACCCCTGTGACCCTAAATGGTAATCAGATAGGGGACGTCCAGTCGTTCAAATACCTCGGATCGATGGTAAACCCTGCCGGCGAATCTTCAGAAGAAATCCAAAGCCGCATATCGTCAGCCTGGAGTGTCTTCCTTCAATTACGGAACTATTCTGGAAGCGGAGCGAATTTATCGCTACGCACAAAGCTCCGAGTGTATGAAGCTAGGTTCTCGATCTGTCCTCCTCTATGGATGTGAAACGTGGTCACTTAAAGCAGCCGAAGCGTTGAGCTTGAATATTCTCAACCACAAATGCCTGCGCTATATCCTGGGTATCCGCCTCTCAGATAAAATCTCGAATGAAGAAGTAAGGAGAAGATGTGGGGGATTGCCCACTTGTCTCTGACATTGCTAAGCATAGGAGACTGAGATGGTTTGGTCACACAATGGGCAGACCAGATGACCATATAAGCAAAAATGCCTCAATGTCTACCACTACCTGCTGGAAGAAGAGGGCAGGAGGCCAAAAGAAGACGTGGCTAGCAACAGTTAAGTCTGACCTGGAGCCAATCGGGGGATTCCAAAAATACGACCGTCGCTGGGATCACCAGTGGATGAAATGGTTGAGCCTGCGTACCCTCATCAGCGAAACCTATGGAAGGAGACATGTCGTCATCTGCTGGGTGCCACGATGAGTCTGAGATGATTGCTTGAACGTGCAATAAGTACAAGTAAGTCCTAACAAACACCTATATATTAAATTAGATTATAGAGGCGTGGTTCTCTTAGTATAGCGCTGGATTTCAAATTAAATTATCATGCGTTTGATTCCTCCTTGGATTTTTTTTTAAAATCATGGTTTGTCCCTTCTTATCAGTACTTTTTAGATAACCCACTATTCTTGCAAATGTGATGCACTCATTTTCCCAAGCACATCCCGAGAACACTCATTTTAAAGCTCTAGGTGGTCTCGTGAATCTATTACTCATATTTACGTGCTTTTTATCAGTTTTACCATCTATAGGTGCCATATAGCTCTAAAAACGGCACTTTTGGTGCCACTTCCTAAGTGGGGAAGAGTTTAGAAGCACAAGACGGTACCATTGCAACCATATGGTCCAAAGCATCTAACTGGAATGGATAAGAACCCTCACTCACATATATTCGCCCTTCAAACTCCCTGTGTTTCATAAGTTCTTCTACTCATCTTAAAAGTAAAAGGTTTGCGAAAACAATAAACTAAAACTAAAAACTTTTAACTCAAAAATCTACCAAAAATTAAGCTTGATCCCTGATCAACAGGTTTTGAATTAAACCTTCAAACTTCACTCGGCGATGAAGCCTGTGTGCTAGTTCTAAAGGCGGTAATTAAGGGGAAGGGACGTCCTTGCCCCCTTATTTTTTGCTCCTGCTAGGTTTTGAAAAACACCTTTTTTTCGATACGTTTTTATTTCATTGTGCACTTTTTTCATTTAAAAAAATGGATGGAAAAAGGGATGGTACACTTACACTTTATGGGAATGTGCTATTAAGTCAATTTATATAAAGTGACTAGGCATCCAAATACAACCTTCTAAATGCTGGCCCTTAACAGGCTTCATAAGTTTTCAACTGAAACTAAGGAATGACGTTAAAACTTAAAACGAACAGAAATTATTCCGTATAAATAAAAAAGATCATGGCAGGGTTCTTGTTTTCTACATTAAATTTGAATCAAAAACGAGCAACGATTAATCTAAAAAAACAAGTTTTTCTAAGGGTTTTACGCTTGACAAACCCAAGAGTGAAGTTGAAGCTTCATTGATGTTGTCCTTGAATTTGCTCCATTTCTTCTCAATCTTTATCTTGGGGCACTGATCAGTCGGGATTGCCTCCTCGGTGTCATCTTGAAGGACAGCGAAGCAGTTTGAGAGTTCAAGGACAAATGCTCCTGGGTACTTATCTACTTTCAGCTTCGACACGTCTATTTTCTGGCTGGGCATAGTAGTCTCCCTTGAGCTAAGTCTATACTTTAGCCTTGTCTTCAGCAAGAAGTGGTCAGATCCATTTTTGGATCCCGTGTCAGCACCTCTGTGCACTCTCGATTCCAACACCATGGATTCCCATCGTCGGGATACAAGGAGGTAATCTATTTGGGCCTTTACTCTTTCATCGCGGGATTCCCATGTATACGTATGGCACGGCTTGTGCCTAAACCAGGTATTAGCCACAGGGAGATTGTTCTGCATTGCGAACAGCAAAAGCATGTTTCCATTTGTGCACCTGTCTCCGAGGCCGTGCTTGCCGATCGCATGTTCTGAGTTATTCAGCTTTCCGCCGATTCTCGCATTGAAGTCGCCTCCAATTAGGAGGATATCTTTCCGGGGAATCTTATCAATGACTGTCTGCAGGTCACTGTAAAACTGATCTTTTTGCTGTTGAGTGGCATCTCTTATTGGGGCGTAAACGCTAAGGACAGTCAGATTGTTCGTGCGACCTTTAATCTTGCCCGTACGATTCTCTCAGACATAGGCTCATATTCGGTGAGCCCAGTAACTACTTTGGGGGACAACAGGATACCTACTCCTGCTCGGCCAGATCCATCTAATGGTCCCGAGTTATAAAAAGAGACCGCCTTCCCAGCCGAGGATTCAAGGGTCAAGATGTTACGTCCATTTAGTCTCGTCTCAGAAACGCACAGAATATCAAGGTTATAAAGATAAAATTCATCCGCTACAAAAGCTTGTGTCAATGAACATTTAATCGAGCACAGGTTCCAGCAGCCGATATTCAGGCCTTGTCTTCTTGATAGAACGGTAGCTAGCATATTTTTCGACGAGAGCGCCATTCTCGTCGTATCGCATAATACCGGGGATGCCGTAGCCAAACTTTTCATAATATTTGTCATCATCATTGAGTGTTTCTTGGGGATAAGGTACACCACAAGGTCCCCAGTCTTGCGGTCACCCGAAGCACGTTGGCCATCACCTTGCTCGGCGTGGAGCTTAGTGATGTTTACACCCCTTCACCACTTTGAGGGGCGCTAGCGGATTTCTTATGCTGCCTAGGGACGGAGGGTCAAGGCTCATTGCCTGGATGCCCACCACTGCCGTGGAAATTTCCCGGCTTAGCTAGCCCTTTGCTCCCACTGGTAGCCACTAGCCCCAGCTTTTCCACTTCAAACATGGCACAAAAAGTACCATTTTAGTACCATTTGAAACTTGCAAGTGGCGGAATTTATAGAAAGAACGTAAATATGAGCAATATTTTTATATGAACTATCAAAAATCTATCTACGATGTTCTGGTTGCCCGCTAGCCCCACCCGTTGAAAAATGGCATAAAGTGCCCTTTTTTTGTGCATATAGCACTTGCGGATCGTGGAATTTATATAAACCACGTACGTATGAGATTTAGCTTTTAAATGGGCTCTTAAGCATCTCTCTATGATGTTCTAGTAACCTGCTAGGCCTGGAAAAAAAAGAAGAAAAAAAAGACTGTTATAATGTTTTTTAGCTTTTAGTCACTATGGGCTGTGGTTCACTCTTTACTAGGTTGCAGCTACCGCTGCAACCATGATACCAAACAGTCGAGAAGTTTGCTGAATGTACGATCTGAGCAAACCGATTTCATAGCCACAAGGATAAATGACGAGCAACAGAATGCATTGGACTTTTATAATTTAGGCTATATATTTGCACATTAGGGGGTGGGGGTAAAGTTAGGTTGAATTAGCTTTTTAAACCCCTTTCTGAGATTTATTTTACCCCTCCCCCCTTCATTTACAAATATTAACCCCAAATTATATTATTTTATAAACTAAAGTATTATATTTTCATCATTTTATGGCATCCTTCATTATGATTAACCTAACAACGCTTCTTGAGTGTGTTTGTATAATACATAAGTACCAGTATTTTTTCTTTCAAGAGGGCATAGACTAATGCTACAAATTTTCTGTGTGTTTTTAAGTTAGTCACTGATGGTGGAATTTATAGGAAGGGCGTAGAAAGGGTGTAATTTGATATGGGGCAGGGGAGGCAACTGCCCCCTTCAGACCCAAGTTTTACCCCCCCCCCCCACAACTCATTTTCCCCTCCGGCTGAAATTTCGTTTCTGAAAAAAAACTAAGATAAGCCTTTATAATTCAAGCATCCTGAGAAACAGGTCAGTTTTCTTTAGTATTAAAAAAAAAAAACAATTTTATTGAACTGAAAGTAAGGAACGACGTTAAAACTTAAAACGAACAGAAATTATTCCGTATATGAAAGGGGCTGTCCCCTCAACGCCTCGCTCTTTACGCTAAACTTTTTCATTGTTTAAAAAAAAAATAGAGTTGTGAGAAAGTCAAACTTTAGCGTAAAGAGCGAGGCGTGAGGAGGGGCCAGCCCCTTTCATATACGGAATAATTTCTGTTCGTTTTAAGTTTTAACGTCGTTCCTTACTTTCAGTTAAAAAAAACTGTTTTTTTTTTTATTTAATTTTTGAACGTTTTTGAAATTAATGCAGGTTTTGATTTTGGCTCACCGTACATGAACAATTAAAAAAAAATTGAATATTAATTTTACTTTTATTTGGTTAAATTGCTTTCTCGAAACCTGTTTAATTTATTTACGAACGTTTTTATTAGTAATAAATATACGTAACTTACGAATTAAATTACGTAACGAACCTCTATGTTCTTATATTTTTAATACGTATATTAGAGGGTTCGCCCCCTAGTCAATACCTTGCTCTTTAAACTAAAGTTCGAATTTTGTTCCAATTCTTTACAAATGACCCTTAATCACAAATGCCGTTAATTAGAATAAATAGCTCTTACGAAAAGTACTAAATAATCTTTGGCTTAAAGAGCGAGGTATTGACTAGGGGATGAACCCAATCATATGCGTAATGTTTTCTGTCGTTTTAAGTTTTGATAATGCTCCTTACTTTGAGTTAAAAAACTTGTTTTTTTTTATATATATAATTTCTGATCTTTATTTAAATAATGCTGGGAAATCCGGCGCCTCCCTTCATATCAATGTCTCTTCTCCCATGAAAACTTCCTTCATGGTAAGATCCTACCACATAACCCTCGACCCACTTCCCCCCCCCCCACTACCAGAAAAAAATCCCCTCTGAAAACGTCTGTATACTTCCCAATAAACCAATACTATATGTTAACATTGGTAAAGTTCATAACTTTCAGCCCTCCTGCTGGGGACTTCGGGGGATTAAGTCATCCTAAAAGACATAGTTATCATATTTTCAAACCATGCTCAACAAAATGGCTATCTCAAAATTTTGATCGGGTGACTTTGGGAAATATGAGCGTGGGAGGGGGCCTAGGTGCCCTCCATTTTTTTGGTCACTTAAAAAGGGCACTAGAGCTTTTAATTTTCGTTCGAATGAGCCCTCCCGCGATATTCTAGGACAACTGGGTCGATACGATCGCCCCTGGGAAAAAAAAAACAAAAAACAAACAAATAAACACGCATCCGTGATGTTTCTTCTGGCAAAAAATGCAAAATTCCACATTTTTGTAGATAGGAGCTTGAAACCTCCGCAGTAAGGTTCTCTGATACGCTGAATATGATGGTGTCATTTTCATTAAGGTTCTATAACTTTTAGGGGGTCTTTCCCCTTTTTTTTCGAAAATCAGCCAAATTTTCTCAGGCGCTTAACTTTGATAGGTAGGACTTTTGATAGGACTAAACTTGATGAAACTTATATATTTGAAATCAGCATTAAAATCTGATTCTTTTGATGCATCTATTTGTATCAAAATTCCGTTTTCTGCAGTTACGTTTACCATTGAGCTGGGTCACTCCGTGCTCACAGTTCGTTACCACGAACTGTTTGATATCTTTTCCTCTATGGTAATATATGGCAAATTTTTCCATTTTCACTATCATTTTCACTTGATTTGGAAATATTGGATCCAAATTCCCCCCCCCCCCCACTTCAGGATTTTAACGAAATTAGGCCACTCACGTAGATATGAGCAATATCTGTTATATGAGCTATTAAACATCTGTCTAGACACATGCGATACCAATAATAGTAGTAGTAACCATCTATTGAATTCTATGGAAGCTCTACACCTTTTCAAAGAGAGTCAGTACTCCCTTATCATATGGAATTTGGGTGAAGCTATATACTTTGCTTACGCCCCCGTACCAAACAGGTTTTTCTGATAGGTAAAGATTTCTACAGGTCATTACACCTTTCAAAGAGACGGGTTTTCTATTGTGACATCGATTTTTTTGGAAGTCAAACTCATGGATACATGTTTACTTATTTTTTTTTTTTTAAACTGGTATTTTTTCAATGAAGTCCATAGCACTTTGCAGAAACCCGTGAATGTAGGACTGAAAGTCCAATTACTAATCAAGTTAGTGTGACCGCCATTTTTGATCTGGTTAAGTGGGTATAATCTGGTTTGGTTTGTTATTGCGAGAGGATTACTCAATTTACATCTTAGTGTTAACTGAGCAATGACTAAAGGAACATTTGAAGGTGGAGAAAAAAGGGGTAATTAGCGATTGGATAATTTTAACATGAAATGACCGAAAAGTGTTTTGGTTTGCACAGTGTTGTCAATTTTAAATAGTTTAGAAATAAAAAAAATTATAAGAAATGGCTGAAAAGTGTTTTGAGGGAGTTGAGTTGCACGAGGGTTCAGTTACATGCAGATTCAGTTACACGGGGATTAGTTAAATGGGGTCGAGTAGCACGGAGGTTCAGTTGTACAGGGTTTCGGTTATACAGGGGTTCAGTTACATGGGGGGTTCAGTTGTACGGGGTTTCGGTTATACAGGGGTTCAGTTACATGGGGGGTTCAGTTATTTTTTTCTGATTTTGTGTGTTTTCGCAAGAAAATAACTGGTCTTTTAGCAAACTTAGCCATAGCTACCTGAAACTCTGCATAAATAGAGACATTGCTAGAAAGTATTCAATAGCTTAATTGAAAAGTAACGATAGAATGACACTGTGACTTGACCTAACTTTACCTCGCCGATGTGGTCTGTATAATACATAAGTAACGTTTGAAAAGTATTGTCAATTTAAAAAGAAATGGCTGAAAAGTGTTTTGAAGGGGATGGGTTGCATGGAGGGTGGAGTTGCACGAGGGTTCAGTTAAAGGGGATACAGTTGCACGGGGGTTTCGGTTATACAGGGGTTCAGTTACAAGGGGGATTCAGTTGCACGGGGGTTGAGTTAAATGGGAATTGAGTTCCACGAGAGTAGTGCTTTGTCGTGGTTTAGCCGTGAGGTCCCTTACCACAAACCCAAAGGGCTCGATCCCCCCACCCCAACCCCGAAGGAGGAATTCAAATATTTTGTCTATGAAATAGAAGCTAACTCAATTTGCGAAAAGATATTCCATTTGAACAACTCTGATCTGATTGAATTGTCGCCGACACTGAAATTTAATCGCTGCTAAGCCTATTGTTATTGCGAAATGGGTTACTCAATTTACTTCTTAGTGTTAAATGACAGATTTCCAAATACGATCATTTTGAAAAGCAGACAAAAAAATTGGTTTGTCCCCTCATTTCTGTAGGGCAGGAGATAACTTAATTTACTTAGACAATGAATGATATTAATTAGTGATTGATTGTATCAGTGGAAAAAAAAGGATTAAACTGATTAACAGTTAAGGTAACCCCAAAAGGAGCTGTTAACTGAGGTAATTCGTTATAAATTTGAAAAATACCTAACGACGAATCGGAAACGTTTGATTAACATTTGCAAAAAAAAGGAGTAATGGGATTTGCGAATTGGAGGAGATGGGGTGGTTATGCACTGTATAATACACAAGTGATGTTTTGGAGAGTTAGGGGTCGTGTGTGTCTCTTTGGGCTATGTGTGTCTCTTTGGAGTGTTTGAATATTTTGGTTACTAAGTATTATATTTTCATCATGTTTTAGGATATTCGATTAGGATTAACTTAACTTCATTCCTTGAGTGTTGTCGGGGGTAACACGTAAGTACCAAATTTTGAGTTCACTGCAGGGGATTTTCCACAAGGAGAATTTTCCATGGGGAGGGAATTTTCCAGGAGGTGAATTGCTACAAGTTTCACGGGAAATCATCCGTACATAGGTTTTTTCCAAATTTTTAAAGAAAATTTGCAAATGAAAAGAGGATTTTTTGCACCAAATTTATGTTAATTTCTGCTCGTTTTGGGTTTTGATTCGATTATTTCCTACATTCTTTACAGTCTCATGAAATGTAATTAAACAAATATAAAAGATTTTTCAACTAAAGTAAGGAGCAAGTTCAAAACTCATAACAGATTTTCTTTAAAAATTTGGAAAAAAGCCAACTTCACAATAAAGAGTAAGGAGTTAAGGATGAGACAGACTTTTGATCTTTTACATAATTAAATAAATAAAAACGGGGGGGGGGTTCAGTTGTACAGGGTTTCGGTTATACAGGGGTTCATTTAAAGAGGTCTCACTTGCACGAAGGTTCAGATGCATGGGGATTCACTTGCTTGGGGTTCAGTTACACGGGGATTCAGTTACAATGGAACCCACACAAAAAAAACAATGGGGGCACACACAAAAGCCAAATTAGCCCAGTGGCCTACGAGAAATCATGGGTTGCATGGGGGGTTGACTTGCACGAGGGTTCAGTTAAAGGGGGATACAGTTACACGGGAGTTTTAGTTAAATTGGGTTGAGTACAAATATAAAAGATTTTTCAACTAAAGTAAGGAGCAAGGTTTAAAACTCATAACAGATTTTCTTTAAAAAAATTTGAAAAAAAAAAAAAAGCCAACTTCACAATAAAAAGTAAGGAGTTAAGGATGAGACAGACTTTTGATCTTTTACATAATTAAATAAATAAAAAACGGGGGTTCAGTTGTACAGGGTTTGGTTATACAGGGGTTCAGTTAAAGAGGTCTCACTTGCACGAAGGTTCAGATGCATGGGGATTCACTTGCTTGGGGTTCAGTTACACGGGGATTCAGTTACAATGGAACCACACAAAAAACAATGGGGGCACACACAAAAGCCAAATTAGCCCAGTGGCCTACGAGAAATCATAGGTTGCATGGGGGGTTGACTTGCACGAGGGTTCAGTTAAAGGGGTACAGTTACACGGGGGTTTAGTTAAATTGGGTTGAGTTGCACGAGGGTTCAGTAGCACGAGACTTCAGTAGCACGGGGGGGGGGGGTTTCAGTTGTACAGGGTTTCTGTTATACAGGGGTTAGTTACATGGAGGGTATAGTGACATTTTAAAAGATGATTTAAAAGATGATTTTAGAAGAGGATTTGAAGATGAAACTCTGTGGTCGTTATAATACTTAAGTTCCATTTGAACAGTATTGTGAGGTCTCCTACTCCAACCCCAAAGGGTTCCGGTCCTCCTACCCCAACCCTGAAGGAAGCCAGCGGCCTTTTAAAGGTCCCCCAAGCCCCCAAAGGACCACCCAGCCCTCAAGGGCCCCTTCAGACCCTCAAAGGCCCTCCCCGGGCCCTCGTCTTTCGTAGATGAATGATGTCTGAAACTTATTTTTCGGGGTGTATGGGTTGCTATTTTCGACTTTTCTGAGTTGGATTTCTTAGTCTTTCATAGGTATGTGTTGTCTGAAACCTATGATTTGGGTGGATGGTTTGCTATTTTTGACTTTTCTGAGCTGGATTTCTTACCCCTTTCATAGGTGTGTGTTGTCGGAAAATTATGATTTGGGATGTGTAGTTTGCAAGTTGGACTTTTCAGAGCTAGATTTCTTAGTCTTTCGTTGGGTGTGTTGTCTGAAATCTATGATTTGGCATGTGTGGGTTGCTATTTTTTACTTTTCTGAGCTTTAGCCTAATTGCGTAGCTACTAAAGGAACATTTTTGTTGTATCTATTGGTATCAATATTCTGTTTTTTAGAGTTCAAGTTACTTTTGAGCCTTACGTGCCTGAAATCATGAATTAGAATATTTAATTAGCTTTTGGGTTTTCAGACGTTTTTGACCATAAACTCTAGTTTCCTGTAAGAAAATTATGGAAAAATACAATTCTCTCGTTCAAATGTGAAACTTAGGTCAATTCTCTGGTTCAAATGTGAAACTTAAGTCCAGTTTTGGATACTCATAATAATGAGGACTGATGGTTCTAATTCAATATCTTTTTTTTTTCATAAAAACAAACTATTTTTTTAAACTTCGAAATTATTCAACATTATTTTTTTTGTACGTATCTTAAAAATGACAAAATATGCTTACGGCTCTAACAATTGTACTCTGTGAATGGTCAGAGACACAATGCGGCTTTCCCCACTGGTATTCTATGTCCGGATATCGACACTACCTAGTCTATTGCATGTATTAAATCAGTATTTTTTACGCAGTAGAACAATAAACACATAAGTCATATCTTTTAAAAAAGTGAAGATGGAGCATTTTAATAAAGTGTGTTCACATGTCAATGTTATTGTAGCATTGAATGCTGACAAGGAGAAGTATTTAAAACTATGAAACAAGTAAAAATGGTAGCACTATTGGAAATGTATGTGTGCATTGTCATGACAGTAAGAAATTTAATTTCTTTGGAGTACCAAAAAAATTAAACTCTCCTTATGGTGGATATGCAAGAGTGAGATATCCAGATATGATAGCACTCAAAGAAAATGCCAACATAAAAATAATAGTTGATGAAGAGGGACATCTTCTTGCCAGTGCTTGTGGTAACATGCTACCTCTTGTTACACCCCATTGTCAACTTTCGGGTATTAGCATTCAACGGAAGATCAAAAGAAGACATGCATACTCTTCTACTAATATCATAAACCATATCTTGTCGACGTGCCGAAACTGTTACCTTTGTAAAAATAATGTTGTAATAGACAGTCAAATTGCCGGAAAAATAAAAAGAGCATTGGCAGAAAATATCACTAAGGAATATAAAGATGAATCGATGAAAAACAAAGTGCCAGCAAACGTCACTACCATTAATCAAACAATTAATGAACCAAATAATAGCAAAGATGAAGTGCATATTGAACATGTGAATGACCCCCCATTAGAAATGTGTTCACATGCTAGTGTTATTGTAGCATTGAATGCTGACAAGGAGAAGTATTTGAACTATGAAACAAGTACAAGTGGTAGCACTATCGGAAACGTATGCGTGCGTTGTCATGACACTATGGAATTAAATTTCTTTGGAGCACCAAAAAAATTCAATTATACAAATGGTGGATATGGGAAAGTATCATTTCCAGAGATGTTAGTACTCAAAGAGAATGCCAACATAAAAATAATAGTTGATGAAGATGGGGTATCTTCATGCTAGTGCTATAGGTAACATGCTACCTATTGATAGAACCTTTCGTCGGCTTTTAGGTATTAGCATTCAAATGAAAGCAAAGAGGAAAAGAAAGGCCTACTCTGCTACTAAAATCATAAACCATATCTTGTCTACGTGCCGAAACTGTTACCTGTGTAAAAATAATGTGATAATAGACAGTAAAATTGCCAGAAAAATAAAAAGGGTATTGTCAGATAATATCACTATGGAATATAAAGATGAAACGATGAAAAACAAAGCACCAGCAAACGTTACTGGCATTGATCAAACAGTCAATGAATCAAATAATACCAAAGACGAAAAGCATATTGAGCCTGTTCATGAGACACCAGTAAAAATTGTGTACGATTCAAAATGGAATAATGATTATTCTACTGATTACGAACTAAGAGAAGACAATAACTACAATATCAAGAGAGAACATGGTGAACTATTTTATGGAACAGATTCAAAATGTCCAAAGTTAATCATTGATATTAATAATGTATCATAATATATTTTTGTATTAATATTCTACATAACATTATTTCATTAAAAATATTACATTGTTATGTGTTCATTATTTTTTAGAGTAAGCTAGTATATCAAGCGTTTAGAATGTCTATTAAAACATCGACGATGTAAGAAAAGGAATTTGCGTACATCTATTGTCAGACACATGGGATAACATTGTCAAAATCTAGGTATCAGAATGAAAAATTGTAGGTAAGTAAGTAAGCAAGTAAGTAAGTAAGTAAGGAAGTAAGTAAGTAAGTAACAAACTCTTTCTTTCAATTCACCTCATGGATACACAATGCAGAAATTTCATTTAGGAAATTATGAAAAAATTGTAAGCAAGTAACAAACTCTTTCATGAAGTCACCTCGTGGATACACAATGCAGAAATTTCATTAAAGAAATTATGAAAAATTGTAAGTAAGTATCAAATTCTTTCTTGAATTCACCTGCTGGATAAACAAAAAGACATTTCGTTCAAGAAATTATGACAAAATTCCAAGTAAGTAACAAACTCATTATTGTTTTTCACGACTTAGATACACGATGTAGAAATTTAATTCAAGAAATTATGAAAAAATTCTCAGTAAGTAACAATTTCTTTCTTGAAGTCAACTCTTGGATACACAATACGGAAATTTCATTCAGTAAATTATGAAAAAAATTGTAAGCGAGTAACAAACTCTTTCCTGAAGTCACCTCTTGGATACACAATGCAGAAACTTCATTTAAGAAATTATCAAAAATTGTAAGTAAGTAGCAAATTCTTTCTTGAATTCGCCTCTTGGATAAAAAAAAAGTCATTTCATTCAAGAAATTATGACAAAATTCTAAATAAGTAACAAATCCTTTCTTGAAGTTACCTCATGGATACACAACGCTTTTTATTGTTTTCACGACTTAGATACACGATGTAGAAATTTAATTCAAGAAATTATAAAAAAAGGAAAGTAAGTAACAAAGTCTTTATTGATTTTCACCTCTTGGATACAAAAAAAGACATTTCATTCAAGAAATTATGAGAAAATTCTATGTAAGTAAAAAACTCATTCTTGAATTTCACCGTTTACATGCACAATACAGAAATTTCATTCTATGGGACCTCTACACGTGATTAAACACGATTTGAAACTACATGCTATTCGCTTGCCTTTCCTTGGCACCTTTCCAAACGAGCGGGGGATTCCCCACTGGTTCCTACACATTGCAAAAAAGTGACGTCTCTGTATCGTCCTCTGTGTCGTCTCTGTGATGACACACACGTAGAGACGGAGACACACACAGACACGACACAAACAGATTCATAGTGAGAGAGATATCCAAAAAGTTGGGTTGATCTAGGTTCACTTAGAGTGGCCACTCTAAGTGAGGTCCCATAGAATGAAATTTCTGTATTGTGCATGTAAACGGTGAATTCAAGAATGAGTTTTTTACTTACATAGAATTTTCTCATAATTTCTTGAATGAAATGTCTTTTTTTTTGTATCCAAGAGGTGAAAATCAATAAAGAGTTTGTTGCTTACTTTCCTTTTTTTATAATTTCTTGAATTAAATTTCTACATCGTGTATCTAAGTCGTGAAAACAATAAAGCGTTGTGTATCCATGAGGTAACTTCAAGAAAGGATTTGTTACTTATTTAGAATTTTGTCATAATTTCTTGAATGAAATGACTTTTTTTGCTTATCCAAGAGGCGAATTCAAGAAAGAATTTGCTACTTACTTACAATTTTTGATAATTTCTTAAATGAAGTTCTGCATTGTGTATCCAAGAGGTGACTTCAGGAAAGAGTTTGTTACTCGCTTACAATTTTTTCATAATTTACTGAATGAAATTTCCGTATTGTGTATCCAAGAGTTGACTTCAAGAAAGAAATTGTTTACTTACTGAGAATTTTTTCATAATTTCTTGAATTAATTTCTACATCGTGTATCTAAGTCGTGAAAACAATAATGAGTTTGTTACTTACTTGGAATTTTGTCATAATTTCTTGAACGAAATGTCTTTTTGTTTATCCAGCAGGTGAATTCAAGAAAGAATTTGCTACTTACTTACAATTTTTTCATAATTTCTTTAATGAAATTTCTGC
This sequence comes from Artemia sinica, assembly GCA_027921565.1. NCBI lineage: Eukaryota > Metazoa > Arthropoda > Branchiopoda > Anostraca > Artemiidae > Artemia > Artemia sinica. Next base: position 24,222,153 of record CM051262.1, read on the forward strand.
ATTGTGTATCCACGAGGTGACTTCATGAAAGAGTTTTGTTACTTGCTTACAATTTTTTCATAATTTCCTAAATGAAATTTCTGCATTGTGTATCCATGAGGTGAATTCAAGAAAGAGTTTGTTTACTTACTTACTTACTTCCTTACTTACTTACTTACTGGCTTACTTACTTACCTACAATTTTTCATTCTGATACCTAGATTTTGACAATGTTATCCCATGTGTCTGGACAATAGATGTACGCAAATTCCTTTTCTTACATCGTCGATGTTTTAATAGACATTCTAAACGCTTGATATACTAGCTTACTCTAAAAAAATAAAGAACACATAACAATGTAATATTTTTAATGAAATAATGTTATGTAGAAATATTAATACAAAAATATATTATATACATTATTAATATCAATGATTAACTTTGGACATTTTTTTGAATCTGTTCCATAAAATAGTTCACCATGTTCTCTCTTGATATTGTAGTTATTGTCTTCTCTTAGTTCGTAATCAGTAGAATAATCATTATTCCATTTTGAATCGTACACAATTTTTACTGGTGTCTCATGAACAGGCTCAATATGCTTTTCGTCTTTGGTATTATTTGATTCATGGACTGTTTGATCAATGCCAGTAACGTTTGCTGGTGCTTTGTTTCTCATCGTTTCATCTTTATATTCCATAGTGATATTTTTCTGACAATACCCTTTTTATTTTTCTGGCAAGTTTCATAGTCTATTATCACATTATTTTTACACAGGTAACAGTTTCGGCACGTAGACAAGATATGGTTTATAATATTAGTAGCAGAGTAGGCCTTTCTTTTCCTCTTTGCTTTCATTTGAATGCTAATACCTAAAAGCCGACGAAAGGTTCTATCAATAGGTAGCATGTTACCTATAGCACTAGCATGAAGATACCCCTCTTCATCAACTATTATTTTTATGTTGGCATTCTCTTTGAGTACTAACATCTCTGGAAATGATACATTCCCATATCCACCATTTGTATAATTGAATTTTTTGGTGCTCCAAAGAAATTTAATTCCATAGTGTCATGACAACGCACGCATACGTTTCCGATAGTGCTACCACTTGTACTTGTTTCATAGTTCATATACTTCTCCTTGTCAGCATTCAATGCTACAATAACACTAGCATGTGAACACATTTCTAATGGGGGGTCATTCACATGTTCAATATGCACTTCATCTTTGCTATTATTTGGTTCATTAATTGTTTGATTAATGGTAGTGACGTTTGCTGGCACTTTGTTTTTCATCGATTCATCTTTATATTCCTTAGTGATATTTTCTGCCAATGCCCTTTTTATTTTTCCGGCAATTTCACTGTCTATTACAACATTATTTTTACAAAGGTAACAGTTTCGGCACGTCGACAAGATATGGTTTATGGTATTAGTAGAAGAGTATGCATGTCTTCTTTTGATCTTCCGTTGAATGCTAATACCCGAAAGTTGACAATGGGGTGTAACAAGAGGTAGCATGTTACCACAAGCACTGGCAAGAAGATGTCCCTCTTCATCAACTATTATTTTTATGTTGGCATTTTCTTATAGTGCTATCATATCTGGATATCTCACTCTTGCATATCCACCATAAGGAGAGTTGAATTTTTTTTGGTACTCCAAAGAAATTAAATTTCTTACTGTCATGACAATGCACACATACATTTCCAATAGTGCTACCATTTTTACTTGTTTCATAGTTTAAATACTTCTCCTTGTCAGCATTCAATGCTACAATAACATTGACATGTGAACACACTTTATTAAATGCTCCATCTTCACTTTTTTAAAAGATATGACTTATGTGTTTATTGTTCTACTGCGTAAAAAAATACTGATTTAATACATGCAATAGACTAGGTAGTGTCGATATCCGGACATAGAATACCAGTGGGAAAGCCGCATTGTGTCTCTGACCAATCACAGAGTACAATTGTTAGAGCCGTAAGCATATTTTGTCATTTTAAGATACGTACAAAAAAAAATAAAGTTGAATAATTTCGAAGTTTTAAAAAAAATAGTTTGTTTTTATGAAAAAAAAAGATATTGAATTAGAACCATCAGTCCTCATTATATGAGTATCCAAAACTGGACTTAAGTTTCACATTTGAACCAGAGAATTGACCTAAGTTTCACATTTGAACGAGAGAATTGTATATTTTCCATAAATTTCTTACAGGAGGGAAACTAGAGTTTATGGTCAAAAACGTCTGAAAACCCAAACAGCTAATTAAATATTCTAATTCATGATTTCAGGCACGTAAGGCTCAATAGTAACTTGAACTCTAAAAAACAGAATATTGATACCAATAGATACAACAAAAATGTTCCTTTAGTAGCTACGCAATTAGGCTAAAGCTCAGAAAAGTAAAAAATAGCAACCCACACATCCCAAATCATAGATTTCAGACAACACACACCAACGAAAGACTAAGAAATCTAGCTCTGAAAAGTCCAACTTGCAAACTACACATCCCAAATCATAATTTTCCGACAACACACACCTATGAAAGGGGTAAGAAATCCAGCTCAGAAAAGTCAAAAATAGCAAACCATCCACCCCAAATCATAGGTTTCAGACAACACATACCTATGAAAGACTAAGAAATCCAACTCAGAAAAGTCGAAAATAGCAACTCATACACCCCGAAACATAAGTTTCAGACAACATTCATCTACGAAAGACGAGGGCCCGGGGAGGGCCTTTGAGGGTCTGAGGGGCCCTTGAGGGCTGGGTGGTCCTTTGGGGCTTGGGGGACCTTTGAGGACCGCTGGCTTCCTTCAGGGTTGGGGTAGGAGGACTGGAACCCTTTGGGGTTGGAGTAGGAGACCTCACAACACTGTTCAAATGGAACTTGTGTAAAATAACGACCACAGAGTTTCATTTTCAAATCCTCTTCTAAAAAATCATCTTTTAAAATGTCACTATACCCTCCATGTAACTGAACCCCTGTATAACCGAAACCCTGTACAACTGAACCCCCCCCCCCCCCGTGCTACTGAAGTCTCGTGCTACTGAACCATCGTGCAACTCAACCCAATTTAACTAAACCCCCGTGTAACTGTACCCCCTTTAACTGAACCCTCGTGCAAGTCAACCCCCCATGCAACCTATGATTTCTCGTAGTCCACTGGGCTAATTTGGCTTTTGTGTGTGCCCCCATTGTTTTTTGTATGGGTTCCATTGTAACTGAATCCCCGTGTAACTGAACCCCAAGCAAGTGAATCCCATGCATCTGAACCTTCGTGCAAGTGAGACCTCTTTAACTGAACCCCTGTATAACCGAATCCCTGTACAACTGAACCCCCCGTTTTTATTTATTTAACTATGTAAAAGATCAAAAGTCTGTCTCATCCTTAACTCCTTACTCTTTATTGTGAAGTTGGCTTTTTTTCAAATTTTTTTAAAGAAAATCTGTTATGAGTTTTAAACTTGCTCCTTACTTTAGTTGAAAAATCTTTTATATTTGTACTCAACCCAATTTAACTAAACTCCCGTGTAACTGTATCCCCCTTTAACTGAACCCTCGTGCAAGTCAACCCCCCATGCAACCCATGATTTCTCGTAGGCCACTGGGCTAATTTGGCTTTTGTGTGTGCCCCCATTGTTTTTTTTGTGTGGGTTCCATTGTAACTGAATCCCCGTGTAACTGAACCCCAAGCAAGTGAATCCCCATGCATCTGAACCTTCGTGCAAGTGAGACCTCTTTAAATGAACCCCTGTATAACCGAAACCCTGTACAACTGAACCCCCCCCCGTTTTTATTTATTTAATTATGTAAAAGATCAAAAGTCTGTCTCATCCTTAACTCCTTACTCTTTATTGTGAAGTTGGCTTTTTTCCAAATTTTTAAAGAAAATCTGTTATGAGTTTTGAACTTGCTCCTTACTTTAGTTGAAAAATCTTTTATATTTGTTTAATTACATTTCATGAGACTGTAAAGAATGTAGGAAATAATCGAATCAAAACCCAAAACGAGCAGAAATTAACATAAGTTTGGTGCAAAAATCCTCTTTTCATTTGCAAATTTTCTTTAAAAATTTGGAAAAAAACCTATGTATGGATGATTTCCCCGTGAAACTTGTAGCAATTCACCTCCTGGAAAATTCCCTCCCATGGAAAATTCTCCTTGTGGAAAATCCCCTGCAGTGAACTCAAAATTTGGTACTTACGTGTTACCCCCGACAACACTCAAGGAATGAAGTTAAGTTAATCCTAATCGAATATCCTAAAACATGATGAAAATATAATACTTTAGTAACCAAAATATTCAAACGCTCCCAAAGAGACACACATAGCCCAAAGAGACACACACGACCCCTAACTCTCCAAAACATCACTTGTGTATTATACAGTGCATAACCACCCCATCTCCTCCAATTCGCAAATCCCATTACTCCTTTTTTTGCAAATGTTAATCGAACGTTTTTCCGATTCGTCGTTAGGTATTTTTCAAATTTATAACAAATTACCTCAGTTAACAGCTCCTTTGGGGTTACCTTAACTGTTAATCAGTTTAATCCTTTTTTTCTCCACTGATACAATTAATCACTAATTAATATCATTCATTGTCTAAGTAAATTAAGTTATCTCCTGCCCTACAGAAATGAGGGGACAAACCAATTTTTTTGTCTGCTTTTCAAAATGATCGTATTTGGAAATCTGTCATTTAACACTAAGAAGTAAATTGAGTAACCCCTTTCGCAATAACAATAGGCTTAGCAGCGATAAAATCTCAGTGTCGGCGACAATTCAATCAGATCAGAGTTGTTCAAATGGAATATCTTTTCGCAAATTGAGTTAGCTTCTATTTCATAGACAAAATATTTGAATTCCTCCTTCGGGGTTGGGGTGGGGGGATCGGAGCCTTTGGGTTTGTGGTAAGGGACCTCACGGCTAAACCACGACAAAGCACTACTCTCGTGGAACTCAATTCCCATTTAACTCAACCCCCGTGCAACTGAATCCCCCTTGTAACTGAACCCCTGTATAACCGAAACCCCCGTGCAACTGTATCCCCTTTAACTGAACCCTCGTGCAACTCAACCCTCCATGCAACCCATCCCCCTCAAAACACTTTTCAGCCATTTCTTTTTAAATTGACAATACTTTTCAAACGTTACTTATGTATTATACAGACCACATCGGCGAGGTAAAGTTAGGTCAAGTCACAATGTCATTCTATCGTTACTTTTCAATTAAGCTATTGAATACTTTCTAGCAATGTCTCTATTTATGCAGAGTTTCAGGTAGCTATGGCTAAGTTTGCTAAAAGACCAGTTATTTTCTTGCGAAAACACGCAAAATCAGAAAAAATAACTGAAACCCCCATGTAACTGAACCCCTGTATAACCGAAACCCCGTACAACTGAACCCCCCATGTAACTGAACCCCTGTATAACCGAAACCCTGTACAACTGAACCTCCGTGCTACTCGACCCCATTTAACTAATCCCGTGTAACTGAATCTGCATGTAACTGAACCCTCGTGCAACTCAACTCCCTCAAAACACTTTTCAGCCATTTCTTGTTAATTTTTTGTATTTCTAAACTATTTAAAATTGACAACACTGTGCAAACCAAAACACTTTTCAGTCATTTCTTGTTAAAAATTATCCAATCGCTAATTACCCCTTTTTTCTCCACCTTCAAATGTTCCTTTAGTCATTGCTCAGTTAACACTAAGATGTAAATTGAGTAATCCTCTCGCAATAACAAACCAAACCAGATTATACCCACTTAACCAGATCAAAAATGGCGGTCACACTAACTTGATTAGTAATTGGACTTTCAGTCCTACATTCACGGGTTTCTGCAAAGTGCTATGGACTTCATTGAAAAAATACCAGTTTAAAAAAAAAAAAAAAAAAAATAAGTAAACATGTATCCATGAGTTTGACTTCCAAAAAAATCGATGTCACAATAGAAAACCCGTCTCTTTGAAAGGTGTAATGACCTGTAGAAATCTTTACCTATCAGAAAAACCTGTTTGGTACGGGGGCGTAAGCAAAGTATATAGCTTCACCCAAATTCCATATGATAAGGGAGTACTGACTCTCTTTGAAAAGGTGTAGAGCTTCCATAGAATTCAATAGATGGTTACTACTATAATTCCAATAACAATACGCTCACGCCGATACGCGTGATATAAATACGCCCGATACTGATACAGTGTGCAGCCCTTTTTCCAGGGAGTATGGAGGGGTATCATCACCAAAACCAAAGATATTTGACCTTTGAACTATGTTGAACAAAATGACTATCTCAAAATTATGATGGATTACTTTGGGGGGAGGGGATCTTGAGGGAGGGGGGGGGCTAGTTGCCCTCCGCTATTTTTGGTCACCTGAAAGAAAATATGTTTTTGAGGAGGACACTCCCCAACAACCCTCAGGGCAAGGGTTTTAAGTTATGCCCTGGAGGTATATAAGGTTTTTATAGAAGGCGTTGTCGTACAAACTTCAAAACAGGGCTCATTCGATTGGAAATTCAAAGGGTTAGTGCTCTTTTTAATAGTCGAAAGTGATTGGAGGGCAACTAGCCCCCCCCACCCCCATCATTCCCCAAAAACACATCCAATCAAAATTTTGAGATAACCATTTTGTTAAGCGTAGTTGATTTTTAGATAGAAAATATGTTTTTGAGGAGGACACTCCCCCACAACCCTCAGGGCAAGGGTTTTAAGTTATGCCCTGGGGGCATATAAGGTTTTCATAGAAGGTGTTGGAGCAGAAAAACTTCAAAACAGGCCCATTCAATTGGAAATTCAAAGGGCTAGTGTCATTTTTAATAGTCGAAAGTAATTGGAGGGCAGCTAGCCCCCCCCCCCCCCCACGCCGATCATTCACCCAAAACACATCCAATAAAAACTTTTAGATAAGCCATTTTGTTCAGCGTAGTTGATTTTCAGATAGAAAAATATTTTTTTGAGGAGGACACTACCCCACAACCTCAGGGCAAGGGTTATAAATTATGCCCTGGGGGCATATAAGGTTTTTATTAAAATCTTCGACGTAAAAACTTGAAAAATGGCTTATTCGATTTGAAATTCAAAGGATTAGTACTGTTTTGAATAGTCAAAAGTGATAAGTGATATTTTTTGTTGTTTTTATTGTTTAGACCAAGGCACTTCGTATGGAAGGAGTTGTCGTGGGAACTTCAAAAGAGGCTCATTCGATTGAAAATAGAAAGGGCTGATGCCCTTTTTAATAGTCGAAAGTGATTGGAGGGCAACTAATCCCCCTTCCACTCCTACCCTCCCACGCCCACCCTCCCATTCACCCATTATGTTTAAAAACTAAATGTGGCCTTAAGATTAAATCGAAATGCACTGTGATAATGTCAATTCTCAAATAGGCATCACAGCAGTATCCCAAGAACAACTGAGGGTATTATGTTCAACCTTTCGGGGCTACTTCTGCTCTTAAAATTTAACCAAATCAAAATAGCGAAAGTGTATCCAAGCTATCAAAGAAAGTAAACAGATTTTTTGCGAATGGTATCAAGCTTTCCATTTCAGGTCAACTAGAGGAGGTAAGAAACTAAATTAAACAGTACTATTTGTGTCCTGATTTTTAAAAGGGTGTATGTTGTTAAAAATTGCTGAAATTTTTCTCCAGTATACAATTAGCAGGCCAAACTATAAAGTCTTAAAAAACAAAAAAGATTTAAAGTGTTTTTTTCTTTTGCCTGAAAAGACTATATCAATATAAAACGAACAGAAATTAATTAAAAAAACTTTTTCCACAAAATAGGTTTTTTAAAGAAAAGTAAAGAACTCCATTAAATAAAAAATGAGCAAAAATAAAATCAAATAATCTACCAAGCGTGAACTACCACAAATTAGCATCGGTAAATAAATGAAATCCAAAACGAACAGAAATTACAATAAATAACCGAGTCAAAACTCAAACCGAGCAGAAATTAACATAAGTTGGGCACAAAACCCCTATGCCTTCCCAAGGCCACAACAAAATTTGCACTTTACTGAAAAAAATATAAATGCTTTTACTTTTATAACTAATAAATCAAAATAAAATTAACATTTTGATTACTAAAAATCAGTATATGTATATTAAACTGGCAATGCACATTCATTTGTATTTTTTCAATACATATATATTTTTGCTGAGCATGTAGTATCAATACATAGGGAGTAATAGCTTGCCTCATATTACAGAAATGTTGTTACTGTAAAATTAAGGAATACGTTTTTCCTGCACAAATACGAAAAGATTAGGCAGGGTTGAACCACCGGAAAAAATTTGCTTATAAATCTTCTCCGTAGGAAATTTAACATATACTCTGGCTGGGTCTACAGAATCACGCCCCTGATTCCTGTCCCAAATCAAGTAATCAGTGACGACAGGACTCGAATGCCTGCACGAAATATATAGGAAAGCAAGTCTAGCGCATAACAAGTTTCTTTTAGCGTAAAAAACTTAGCAAAAATTTAAAAAGAAAGAGGACACAACCAAATAGGACTGATTTTGAAGAAAATAGCCACCATGCTATTCCAAAATCTAGAGCGAATAGTTTCAGTCAGAGGTTTCAAGCTGGTAACTACAAAAAATAAGTTGTGCATTAATCCCAAAATGGATGATCACGAATGCGTGTTTTTTTTTCCAGGGATCATCACATGAATTGCTGGTTAAGGAATATCCGGAAAAGGCTAATTTTAACAAATTTAATTTCCCAGCTCTAAGGTAACTAGCTTTGCCTAGCAAAGAGTTGTTTACCTTTTTTTGCATATTCGTCCTGGCCATTTAGTATAGAATGGATGGTCGTAAAACTTCAGCGGTAGCTTATTCGATTGGAAGTTGAAAATTCTGTTGCTCATTTAAGGATCAAAAGTTCGTGAAGGGCAGCAAGTCTCCTTCCTATGACTTTTTTCTGCCTTCCCCCTAGTCCCTCCATAAAAATTTCCGCATTATTGGCCATTTTTCGAAAGAAAGATCCAGTAAATTTTTTTCTAGTACGATTTAACCACGACAACCTCTGAAGCAAGATCCGTAAGTAATACAAATTGTTTACAATTAGGTTAAATAGTAAATGGAAGGGATAGGGGGCATATTTTATCTTGGTTGTTTCATTGGAATGAAACTCATTTGTTTCCTGGGCAAAGAGGGACCATTTTATTGGAGTAAAGCCTGTTAAGGGGCTCCGATATAACCAATCCATTTGTTGCTCCTTGTCAGTTCAACACTTAGTCGTAGAGTCGTAAGCCATTGCATGAAGAGGAACCTAATTCCATTACTACTACTAACATGGACCAAGCCACGGAGGCAAACAGCTAAGAACCGCTCCTCCATCCCAATCTATTTAAAGCCTCTATCTTCCCACCCTCCCAAGATGTTCCAATTCTCCTTAAATCCTTCCTTACGACCTCCCTCCACCCAATATAGGAAGCGACCTGCTTTTCATTTGGTCCTAGATGGTTTCCCAAAAAGGACGATCTTTGACAATCTGTTATCCTTCATTCGCAGAACGTTCCTTAGCCATCTTAAACTTACTCTTATTATAGCAATGGAAATCCAGACTGAATTACATTTCTTTTTTAATCTTTGGAATACAATAAGTCAGACGGGTATCCGTAGACAGCTCCTCTTCAAAACAAACAATAAATCCTCCCTCTTTCGGCGCGCTCATGTTTCAGAACCATGGTTTACCACTATCCACTATAGCTTCCAGTATTCTAATAATTGTTGGCAGATTTATCTTCCTATCCTTCCAAACCTTTTTAAACTGAAAAAAACACCTTGGACCTTGGCTATTCTAGTCTAAAAAGTATCATCATAATAAATAATTTGCTTCCTACAGGAACCAGACTCTTCAGTTTAATATTCAAGGAGTTTCTGGATAGTTTGTTTCAAATACTCATCCTGGAGTCCACCAACATTATTACCTCCAAGAGGGTAGTTAGCTTTCCTAAATCTTAGCTTTGGGCTAACCCTAGAAACCACGGTAAATTTCTAGGCGGCCCTATAATTTAGCTAGGATGAAAGTGAAAAAAATCATTTGATGCCTTTTTTAGGCTATTTCATAATTCAGTAATTGCTTCTGGGTGTAAATTGTATCTTGAGCCCATATAGGGGCCCCGAAGGTATTTTGTATAAATTATGAAAGAGCATAAAAAAGCATCAAATGATGTTTTCACTTCCATCCTAGCCAAAGTATATGACCCACTGCAAATTTACCGAGAACTTTACCCCCCCCCCCTATCTGCAAAATTATACCATTAATTGGAATATACCCTGAATTGTCGACGGTAAAGTTTCGAATCGCAAAATTCAGCGCTATTTTTGTCGACGGCATTTCAAAAACTTGAAACGGTAGGAAAACGGTTTGAATTGAAAAACAAATGTTTTGCAGGTTAGGTAATAACTTCTTTGTGTGGTTACAAAAATAAATACCGTTGGAGCCCCTTTAAGGGCTCAAGATGCAATTTGCACCAGAAGCGATTTACTGTATTACGAAAGAGCATAAAAAAAGACATCAAATGACGTTGTCACTTGCATCGTAGCTAAATTATAGGACCACCTAGAAATTTACCGAAACTACTGGATGATGATTTATTTTAACATCGATAATAGCACTCATACACCATAGTATCTTGTATTGATCCTGTTAGTTTTTGTTTACGAAAACGTAATCAATCAGGTTGGCATTCTTACCACGTTTGAGTACCGTGATAATTTGTGGGCCGTTTTATGGCCAAAAAAAACTGAATTCTTATAGCTAGATTATTGTAGCTACAAAATTACAGTAGTCTATAAGTTTCTGTTTTCTTTTAGTAGATCAAATTTATTCAGGCTAGAATACCATCTATCCATGTTTCTACCAACCTCAGCATCCAAATACCCTAATAAAACACTATATTTCTACCTGGAATCCCGTCTGTTCCTCTAGCTGTAAGTAAAATGCATCTCCGTCACTACTATATCCATCAGTCATGTAGGGCCGTTTTTCACTCATCAATGTGCTAAGATCTAACATCTTTTGTCAGAAAACGCTTAAAAGTGAAGTCTTTGAACAAAGATCTTACATCTTTGGTCGCTTTTGTGCAAACCTCTTTTCATCATTCTGCTCTGATCACCGCTCTGAAAACAATGATGAGTAGATCATCAAAGTTATCTTATCATTGTTCTATGTGGCAAAACAGCGGCGGTCTTCACACTTTTTGTTAACATCAGTGAGCTTTAAGATTTTAGAACAAAGATGAGTTAAAAAACGATAATCTTTGCAGAAAGATGTAAGATCTTAGTGCTAAAAAACGGGCCTAATGATATATACTTCCATTTACGAAAACAAAACAGGCAGAGCCCAGTATTGGAAAGAAGAGCAATGCTACATCCAAATTATATTTGCTTCCTCGCTTGAGATTGCATCAGATCTGGCAGGGCTGCAAAGGGAAATAAAATGATCTGATTTACTTTTCTGTGTGCTATTATTTTCGCACTCAGATTTCAATTCTTACCTGCAATTTTTATTTCATTTATAGACAACTCTCAGTTGGATGACAAATTCCCAGTGTGGCCTCCTTTCTTATATCTTGCCAATCCTTTTAGATTTGCTTTTTATGCCACAACGCTGCAATTATTCGCATTTTTCGCCAAAATATGGCGCTGTGAGGATCAACGTTTACATTTTTAGAAAATGTATTTCTTCGCTTGCATATTAAACATTTCCTTACGTAGAAGGCCACAAACTGAATATTTTCCCGTAGTTGTGTCCTATGGCGGGATTCATTCTTTATTCACCTTCATTTCTTCTTTTTTCAGGTTATTTGTTTGAAACAAGCTGTAGAAGAAATACTTTAAAAATTGTGAGTCATCCTCCAATTCTAATTTTCCGGCAATTGCCTTTATAGGCTGTTTCCTATGTCAAGACCATTTTATAGTAAAGCAAAAACGGTGACAAGTTTAATTAAAAAGTATCTACGGTATTCAGGTTTGAAAACTCAGTCTCACCAGGCTTTATACAGCCCACTACTTTCTCCAGTCTTTGGTTCAGGCTTTCTTTCAAAAGAAAAGGACCTAGTCAAGAGGTTTGAAGTTGTGCTTTGTAATAGCTTATATAAAACATTCGGTAAAATTCTACTTTGGCTACTTTTGGCTGTATTGAAAAGGGGTTAGGTTTGGAAAATGAAACTTTCAGGGATGGGTCTACAGGCTAGAGTATGCCTATGTCCCAGGAAGGTATTTTGAAATACATACCTCCACTCGTTCTCCCTCTAGGGGGTCCTGAAATTTGCCTACATGACAGGTAATTGGTCTATTGGAATTTTGACAAAACAACATTATAGGCTACCATAATTTTCAGTTACTTTTTTCCTAATTTTATTTTTGAAAATTTAGTTCCTGTTATTCAATTAGGATTTTAAGCCATGTCAGTTGTTTTTTTTTCTAAGTTTAGGAAACATAGTCCTATTTACAGATCTTTGAAACCTCATAAATTGGGATTGAGCAAAATTGTGAAGCTGAAAGTATTTTTGGCACTATTAGCTTCTATTAGCTATGAAACATGCAAGATATTGTATATTGAAAATGATAAAAGAAACTAGTCAAGTTGGTGCTTTCAATGGGAGAAATCCTATGCTGTGCATTGCAAACAGTGGTTTTTCACTCTGTTTACAATATTTACTTTAATTTTTGGGGTTGCATGGGCAAAAAAGGATACCTAGGTTAGGTTACATAGGCTATTTAATATATGCTATGCTTTACCCCCACCCCCCTAATGTGCAAATATATAGCCAAAATTTGTTTCTAAACTATTATATTTTTATCCTATTTCGTTTTATTTCATTAACATTAACCAAACTTCACTTCTCATGTGTTTTACAGCTAATAGAACAGTAGCCTACTATATTTTAATTGTACTTCATTTAAGCTTAAGATCTATTTTGCAAGGTTTCACTTTTATAATGCCAAGATTTTTTAATGTCATCCAAGATCAGTGCCCTCTAGAGGGAGAAGGACTGCATGGGCATAGGCAGCATATTGTCTAGGGGGGGGGGCAGTTGATAGTGTGATGGAGTTTCATCAACTGCTTTTTCAGCCATATCTAATGTAAATTTGAAGGTCTAAAGGGGGCAACATTCTAAACACTTCCTTAGTCTTTATCATTCTTAAAAGGTTGCTTTGATTTATACCTATTCCTAATGAATAAATATATAGCCCAATGTATTTTAATTTGTTCTCAGTAGAACACTTCTTCTTATTAATTCAACAATAGACCTTAAACAAGCAGCAGGAAAAAAATTGTTGCACTGGTCTATTGAAAATACAGTAAGTATATAGGCCTATATTTTGGGCCATATGTTTGTTCATTAAGAGGGGGGATGGAAGTGGAGCAATAGAAGCATTAGGAATGATTTAAGTATGGATTTTAGAATGTTTTATAGTAGCTTTCAAAGTTTATACTTTTTTGTTTTAGAAGTAGTCATGCACTAAGTAAACATGTTTTTCCAGGTAGGCTGAAAGGAATTGTAGCCTATAGGACAGAAATCCAGTAATCATGCATGAAGATTCCTCCAAGAAAAAACAGCACAATAGCAAAAGATTAATACCAATAGTCCCCCATTCAACATTCTTTCTAAATAGCCATAACTGCTGCCATGAAAATTGTGCCCCCACCCTAATTGGCTAGATATTACCCTAAATGATCTATTTACCCATTGTTTTTCACTGTTTGAATCATCCCACCTGTTTATTAAACAGGCATTCTATTCTTGACTGTGATAAATTTTGAGTGTTTTTGCTGCTTAGCCAGGTAGAATATGAATGCACAACTTGATGTATCTTTTCATACTCTTGTCAAATATGATACAGGCTTCCTTTACAAGTTTTGTTTTGAGCCTCAAATTGATCCTCACAGTGACACCTGATTCTTATTATTTCCCAGCAAAAAGTAGAGTAAATTTTAAGTTTTTTTTCCATCACTTAGCTTGGCAAATGTGAACACACTTCTAGTGTTCTACCAGATTATTAGTTTATTTAAAACCCACACATTTAGTACAGCATCCTGCTATGCTTGTGGTTATGTACCATTCTTATGCTTGCATAATGCTTGTGCTTACTTTTGCTTATGCTTACATTATGCTTGCTTATGTGTTGCTTTATTTTGTAGGTAGCCTGGGTCATTAAATCCTATTAATACAAATATTGCATGGTGTCAGAAGTGGGATCCTTCAAGTTACCATGGATGTTCAACAGCCTTCTATAAATTGGGACTTTAGGTCACTTGCAGAGGAATGGAATCAATTTGAGTAACATGCCCAAGTCATGTTTACTGGACCTCTGTCTGAAAATACTGAAAAATCTTTGTGCACTTACCTTCTAATTTGGACAGGAGAAAAGGGCAGATAATTTTTCAATACCTTTGAACTTGACAATTATGACACCCACAAAATAGAGCCTCTCCTTGCATAGTTTTAGAAATATGCTAGCCCAAAGAAAAATACTCATTTGCTAGGTCTCTTTTTCAAAAGCAGGACAGTTAGAAGGCAAAAGTGTGGAAAAATATATTACTGACTTAAAGACATTAGCAAAACCTTGCCTTTACAAGGAACCTGATGAGATGATTCATGATTGAATTGTCTATGGAATAAGAAACCAGGCAGTCAGGAAGAGACTCCTGGCTGAAGGGGATTCATTGACTTTAGAAAATGCTGTTACAACATGTAGAACCCACAAAACAACCCAGGCTCAGTTAAAGTCCTTCAGAAGAAGTAAATCTGTACCTATCAAACAGGAAGTAGATGCTGTTACTCACAACTCACCCCAAAGTTACTTCCACAGTCAGAGAAACTTTACAAGCAATGTCCACAAAAGTAAAGAATGCTACTTTTATGGTGGAGCATATTCAGCTAAACATGTTTGCCCAGCAAAAGGAAAAATTTGCTCCCACTGTAAAAAACCAAATCATTTTGCAAAAGTCTTTAGGAGCAAAATTGTGAGTATGATAATGAAGGAATCCAACAAACAGACATAGTCCCAGAAGAAGATGATACAGTATTCTTGTATGTTATTAATCAAAAGAGTGAAAAGGATGAAGTAATTGTAACCCTGGTAATAAACAACCAGCTTCCTGTTTGCTTCAAGCTACATACAGGTGTCCAAGCTAATATCATTCCTAAATCAATCTTTGATCAGCTCAATTCTACACCAAAGCTTCATCCAACTAGTCAAAGACTCACCAGCTATTGTGGTTCCAAGATAATAGTTGTTGGAGTTTTTGATTTACCATATAGCCATAAGTCTAGCAAAGTTGTGACCCACAAATTCTATATTGTTGACTCCCCATCAACTCCCATCATTGGCTACAGGTCAAGCATCAACCTGAAATTGATTAAGCTGATCCTCAATGTTAATTCAATTAAATCGAACACTTGTATACAAGGTTGGTACAAAACTGTCTTTGATGGTATTGGTTGTCTGGAGGGTGAATGCAGCATACATCTGAAGGAAGGTTCTGTACCTACTGCATATCCTGCCCAAAGAGTCCCTGAAACACTGAAGAGTAAACTGCTGCAGGAGCTGACACTCATGGAGAGAGATGGTATAATCAAGAAGGTTACTGAACCCACTGATTGGGTCAATTCCATGGTAATGGTAGAGAAAAAAGATGAAGTGTTTGATTATGCATAGATCCAGTAGACTTAAACAAATGCATAAGGCAGCCCTATTACCATATACCAACACTAGAAGATGTAATATCAAAAAACCTTATGTTGCTACTGTCTTTAGCAAACTGGATGCACGATCTGGGTATTGGTCAATTGCATGGTCTGAAAGTGCATCTTATATGATTATATTCAGCACTATATATGGAAGGTATCCATTTTTGAGAATGCCATTTGGATGCAGTTAATTTTTTTTAAGTGATTGACAGGTCTAAGTGATAAGTTTAATGAGTTAGTTTTAAGGGTGATTTGGGATTGAGGAGTGAAAGAGTTATAAGGCTATTTAGTATGATTAGGTATTGGGAAAAATTAGTATCCCTCCCAGAAGAGAGGATACTAAAAGCAGCCTACCAAGAATCTTTGGGAGATAGGAGGAAAAGTTCTTGGGCTAGCCAAGTTAAACGTATTTTGGAAAGTTGTGGAGAAGCTAGGCTTTGGGAAGGGGGTAAAGGTTTAGTGGTATAAGGGGGGTGGTAGCAAAACAAGTTCAGTTTATTTCAGAGAGCCAGGAGATCCAGAAGTGACAATGTAATATATCCTCGTCACCTTCTCTATCTCTGTATGCTAGTATTTAGGACCTATGGTTTGAGGAAGTGTATTTTAAGGCAGGACTTAGTAGGGAGGAACTAAAGTGAGTAATATCGGCAAGGTGAAATTTTGTAGTATTTGGAGACAGGAGAAAATATTTGGGAAAGATAAGGTTGAAGGCTGGTCCTTATTTTGTCCAATGTGTGGGGACGAAAATGATGATTTAACTCAGTTTTTATGTTTATGTAAGGAGTTAAGAGATTTGAGAGAGGAAATTTTCCAGGTTGGTTTGAAAGCGAGGAATGCATGGATAATATATTTGGGGGATAAGAATTTGGGAAGGTTTATTGGACTGGCCATAGAGCATAGAGATCATTTTCTTTAGATTTATTTTTGTTTTGTTTATAATAAGGGCGTTTTTTTATTATTATATTTGAAGTGTAATTTTTATTAACCATGGCCCAATAGGCTTTTAGTGTTAATAAATCATATCATACTCCAATACAATGCCCTTGTGTTTCAGCAGTTGTTCCTAAAGAATTGCAGGAAAAAGTCAAACTTTAGTGTAAATTGTGAAGGGTAGAGGGAGGGGGGCAGCCCCCCTCCTATACGGGATAATTTCTGTTTGTTTTGAGTTTTGGTGTTGCTCCTTACTTTCAGTTGAAAAAACTGGGAATGTCAATATAAAGTTCTTTAATGCTCATAAATTGATTGGCTATCTCAGAATTGTCAATTTTGGTCCTTTTTGGGGTAAAATCAAAGTTTGGTGCCCACAAAATGGCAGAAATATCACTTTCCCATTGTACAATCTTTTTGGTCACTGAAAAAGGGGCACTAGAACTTTCAATTTTTGTTCAAATGAACACTCTCTTGATCTTCTAGGACCATTAGTTCCACACAATTATCCATGGCAAAAAAAAAAATAAACACACACATCTGAAATGTGTGTTCTTAAAAAAAAAAAAAAACCGAAATTCCACATTTTTGTAGATAGAAGTTTGAAACGTTTACAGCAGGGGTCTCTGATATGCTGAATCTGATGGCACGATTAAGATTGCATTAAGATCACGTGACTTTTTGGGGGTATTTTGCTCTTTTAGGAAAATCATGTTGTTTCTCAGGCTTGTAGCTGTTGATAGTTAATGTTAAGCTTAATTAGTTTTTTTTTTTGAATCAGTATAAAAGCCAATTCTTTTGATATGTTAATTGTTGTGAAAACTTCTTTTTTTTTAGATTTTTGGATACTATTTGGCAGAGTTTCCCCTTACTTACTTGTTGTTACCAGAAATTATTTGATATAATTGTTGCATAAAATTGACTGTATATTTATTAAGCATGGAGGGGGAGGGGCTAAAGTGAGGCAGTATGCATTTAAGAATGAAATATTTAGAATGAGATAAGCTCAAAATAAAATTTACAAAGAAAATGATTAGTATATTGGAAAAGAGATAAATGTATCCTGTGGCATTCTTGCCTTTTGCAATGTTTGGTAGATAAATCTTTATTTAAAACCAAGGCACCTATAATAAAGAACATTATAAGCAAAGCAAGCATAACCGCATCAAGGCAAATAAGCATAAGCACATAATAGCAAGCTGTTGCACAACCAGAAGCATAAGAGCAAGGCATCACATAATGCTACATCCTCCTTCAGCTATTTCCAAGAGGATAAGCTCCTTGTACCTCTAGGAATGGAGGCGCTAGGCTTACTCCACTAGCTGCCAATGACTTGACAAATTATCACTTACCACAGAACACTACACAGGGAGGCGCAAGGCTCACTCCCATCAGCTGCCAATGGTTTTTGGCAGAACCACACTAGACACAAATGTCTCATTGTCACTTGGTTATTCATTATAGGTTTAGTCTCTCTGGTGGCTTCAACACTCCGCTGGATCTTGTAGCCCAAGCTGCTGTTGCTTGTGTTAGAATTGTGCTAGATGGATCACTTTCTGGCAGGCAGGGCTCAGATACGGCCATACTGGGCCGTATCAAATGTCTCATTGTCACTTGGTTATTCATTATTGGTTTAGTCTCTCTGGTGGCTTCAACACTCTGCCGGATCTTGTAGCCCAAGCCGCTGTTGCTTGTGTTAGAATTGTGCTAGATGGATCACTTTCTGGCAGGCAGGGCTCAGATACGGCCATACTGGGCCTGGTGGCAGTTGCTGGGAATCTCTGCAATGATCTGTGCAGAGTCATGCTTGCGGTAGTGTCAGGGCAATCGTAAACCGACCCGGGTTTAGTGACCTGGATACAGCCCGGGGGGGGGGGGGGTATTCCTTGGCGGGTCTATCATCAGCTGTGGAATGAGAGGCTGCTTTGATTAAGTGTCTTCGGTTCCGGCGAAGGATCAAACCATCTTTAGATGACAAGTAGTACGACCTAGGTTCATCTGCCTCTTTTATTAATTCCCCGCTTTTCCACGGTGCTTATGGCAAGTCTGGATAGTCTTTTCTGCTAATCCATTTGACTGTGGGTATATATTGGACTCGAAGTTCTTAACTGGGATCCCCAGTCTCTGGCAAACCTCTTGAATTCTTGGGACTCAAATTGGCTACCATTATCAGACATCATGACCTAGGGTATGCCATGACAGGCAAAATGCGAATTCAGTTTCAAAATAACTTCTGCCAATGTCAAATCACGCAAAAGTTCAGTTTCAAAAAAGCGGCTATGGTAGTCCACCATTAGGAGGTAGCTGGCTCCATGCCAGGTGAATATGTCACAGGCAACTTGTTGCCATGGGGAACTGATACTGGTGAGTAGATTAGTGGCTCTTTTTTAGACTCCTGCTATTTTTTTGGCGTGTGTAGCAGCTGACAATTAGATTTTCTATGTCTGCATTCAGTCGAGGCCAGTAGATGAGTATCCTGGTTCTCAATTTGTTTTATCCGCCCCTAGATGAGAAGCGTGTAGCTGTTTTAACGTGTTGGATCTCAAACATGCTGGTACCACTATCCTGTCTCCCTTGAAGATGATTTCGTCATTGATGTACATTTCGTGTCGGACTCCCCAAAATGGCAGTATATGACTAGGACATAGCTTGTGGCAAAATGGCCAGCCAGTTTTTGTAATTTGTATGAGTGTAACTAGCTGGGGATCTTCTTTAGACTGGTTGCAGATTTCTGGCAGTCTTGAAGTTCTTGCGGATTTCTTGCAGTTTTGTTTTAAGTTCTGTCTGTGTAGCCTCGTCAACGTTTGACAGGTGGAGCCTTGATAATGCATCAGTGACTGGTATTTCAGCGCTGGGTTGGTAAGTGAAACTCAAGTCGTATGGCTGAATCTGGAGCATCATCCTTCGTAGTCTTGCTGGGACCTTGTGCAAAGGCTGTTGTAAGATGGTTTCAAGAGGGCGATGATCAGTGAACACATTGACTTGCCTTCTATAAATGTAGTGGTGGAAATATCGGCAGCAAATACAATGGCGTAAAGATCTTTCTCTAGCTGTGAGTATCTTTGCTCGGTACGCGTAAGGGCTAGTGAAGCGTACGCTATTGCCTGTCTATTCGTTATGATGTATGCTCCTAGGCCGTTTGACGAGGCATTATCTGTCAGGTTGATTGAGGTACTTCGGCGATCAAAGAAATGAAGGTGCGACACAATGGTGTTTTCCAAACAAAGTCTTTGTCTTTACAGATGTCACGAAGGTCCTTACACTTTTTGATAGATTAGGGATGTATCTGGCTAAGTAATTTAGCATTCCTAGGAGGGTGGTCAGCTCTTCTTTGTTTGCTGGCCAGGCATTGCGTTAATTGTACGCAGCTTCTCTGGTTTGGGCGCAGCCCTTTTTCGCCAATCATGTGGCCAAAGTATGTTACCTCTCGTATGCCAAATTTACACTTGCTGAAGTTGAACCTCACCTTTTTTGCTCGTGCCCTCTTTAAGACGGCAACAAGACACTGATTATGCTTTTCCAGGGTTGAACCAAAAACTAGCAGATCGTCTCTGATAACTATAAAGCCAGCGAGACCTTCAAAAACTTCCTCAATGCACCTCTGGAACTCGTCCTGTGCTGATATAATGCCGAACAGCATACGCTTGAAATGTTATCTTCCAAAGATAGTGTTGAAAGTAGTTAGGTCTAAGGATTCCTCATCAAGCGACAACAACCAGTATCCTGAACGTGCATCTAGCTTTGTGAAGTGCTTTGCTCCATGCAGGTTAGATGTAGAGTCCTCTAACGTTGGAATAGGGTAGTGGGGTCTTCTGATGGATTTATTGAGATCCACAGGGTCAATACAGAGGCGGAGAGTGTCATCTTTCTTTTGAACGGCCCCCATGGAGTTGACCCATCCAGTAGGGACTGTCACCTTCTCAATGATACGGTCTTTCTCCATTTTATTAAGCTGTGCTTTAAGCTTGTTGCAAAGAGCTGATGGAATTTTCCTTACTGCATGAACTTTAATGAAGGCTCCATCCTTCAAATAAAAATGGCACTTGCCATCCAGCTTTCCTAGCCCTTCAAAGACATCATTAAAATTTTTAATTACCTCCGAAACAGAGTTGCGGATTGGTTCTTTAGTGCTTGCAGCAGAGTTATTCCTGATCAGTTTAATAATGTTCAGATCCAAGCTTGATCTGAAGCCGATTATCGGAACAGAGTCTGTTTTCACAATTTAGAACTGCTGATTGGAAAACCTAGATTGTTCGTAAGTACATCTCACAGTACATGTCCCTCGAATGGGAATCCTGCCACCACAATAACTAGTAAGCTTCTGCTTAGCCTTGGTTATTTCTGGCTTTGGCAAGAGGATGTCAAAATACTTGATAGGAAGGATATTTGCTTGTGCTCCTGTGTCAACTTTGAAGCTAAATGGCAACTGGGCGTTTATTTTGAGGGAGACTATGGCTTCTTCCTTGTTATTTGTTTCAGAGACTTCATGCACAAATATCTCGTCCTCATCATCAGAGTTTTTAAGTGTGTTGTTGGTGCCTGAAACTACATTTACAACCTTGTTGCTTCTGCAGATACGTGCAAAATGGTTAGGCTTGCGGCACTTGGTACATGTCTTTCCTTTTTCAGGACATGCATGATTAGGGCTGTAGCTGCCTCCACAGAAGTAGCATTCTCTCGATCTTGGGCTAGTGGTCTTGAACTCGTAATTTTTTCTGCTTGGACGCTGATTGATTTTGTGGAAGGAATCAACTTCTTTTTTATGCTAAAATCATTTGAACTTTAGCTTAAAGAGAAAGGTATTAACTAGGGGGCGAACCCTCTAATGTACGTATTAAAAATCAATGAATATAGAAGTTCGTTACGTAAGTTAATTCGTAAGTTGCGTATATTTATTACTAATAAAAACGTTCGTAAATAAAATTAAACAAGTTTCGAGAAAGCCATTTAACCAAAAAAAAAGTAAAATTAAATATGCAAATTTTGTTTTAATTATTCATGTACGGTGAGCCAAAATCCAAACCTGCATTAATTAAAAAACATTCAAAAATTAAATTAAAAAACAAGTTTTTTTTAACTGAAAGTAAGGAACGACGTTAAAACTTAAACGAACAGAAATTATTCAGAACGAATTTCTGTTCGTTTTAAGTTTTAACGTCGTTCCTTACTTTCAGTTAAAAATAAACTTGTTTTTTTATTTAACTATGGTAAAGATCGATATGGTTACAATGTATTATTTTTAATTTTTTATTTTATTTATTTTTTTTAGACCAGGGCACTTCGTATCGAAGGAGTTGCGTAGGAACTTCGAAAAGGGCTCATTCGATTGAAAATAGAAAAAGCTGATGCCCTTTTTAATAGTCAAAAGTGATTGCAGGGCAACTAATCCCCCTCCCACGCGCCCACCCTCCAATTTACCCATTATGTTTAAAAACTAAAAGTTGCCTTAAGATTATATCAAAATGCACTGTATTAATGCTAATTCCCAATAAGGCATCTCAGCAGTATCTCAAGAACGACTGAGGGTATTCTGTTCAAACTTTGGGGGCTATTTCTGCTCTTAAAATTTAACCAAATCAAAATAGTGTAAGTGTATTCAAGCTATCAAAGAAAGTAAACAGATTTTTTTTTTGTGAATGGTATCAAGTTTTCCATTTCAGGTCAACTAGAGGAGGTATGAAACTAAATTAAACACTACTATTTGTGTCCAGATTTTGAAAAGGGTGTATGTTGTTAAAAATTGCTGAAACTTTTTCTGCAGCATACAAATAGCTTGCCAAACGAAAAAAAAAAACGAAAAGATTTAAAAGTAACACTTTTTCCACAAAATATTTTTTTTAAGAAAAGTAAAGTACTCCATTAAACCAAAAATGAGCAAAAAAAATCAAATAATCTAAGGCCAAAACATAATTTGCACTTTACTGAAGAAAATGCAAATGAATGTGCATTGTCAGTTTAATATACATATACTGATATTTAGTAATCAAAATGTTAATATTATTTGATTTATTAAAGTTATAAAAGTAAAAACATTTATATATTTTTTCAGTAAAGCGCAAATTATGCTCTGGCCTTTGGAAGGCATAGGGTTTTGAGCCCTACTCATGTTAATTTCTGCTCGTTTTGAGTTTGACTCGGTTAATTATTGTAATTTCTGTTCGTTTTGGGTTTCATTTATTTATCGACAGTGATTTGTGGTAGTTTCATGCTTGGTAGATTTTTTAATTTAATTTTTGCTCATTTTTGGTTTAATGGAGTTCTTTACTTTTCTTTGAAAAACTTATTTTGTGGAAAAAGTTTTTTTTAAATTAATTTTGAAACAGGTCATTTGAACAGTAAAAGAATATTGCGGTTGCTTGATTTTTTTTTTTTTATAGTATTACTGAATAAATAGTTCTTATTTAGAACCCAATAAAGACGCGAGAAAAAATGCATCGAAATCTCAAAGATGCTATATGAAAAACAAGTTTTTGCTGCCTAGTGAGGTAATGCTCATTCCGTGATAAAGATTTAAAACTCTAGTTTTTGGGGGTTAAAGGGGCAAAAAAGGTACCTAGGTTAGTGTACGTATTTAATGTATGCTATGATTTAACCCCCCCCCCCCCCCTAAAGTGCAAATATATAGCCCAAATTTGTTTCTGAACTATTAAATTTTTATCACACTTTGTTTTATTTCATTAGCATTAACCGAACTTCACTTCTCGTGTGTTTATCGGATTCTAAATAAGTACCGAAAAAAGTTCGATTACAATTTTAGCATTTAATTGTTAAACACATTGCTAATTTAAGCTGGATTTTTTGTAGGTAGATTTTTTTTGTGCTTTGCCGTGTTAAGAAAATCCTTTTTCCTCATCCATCAATGAAGTTAGGGTAATATCTTTATTCCTTTTTGCTGAATTCATCTCTCTGATGTATCTTGGTCCATACTTTGAAACTGTTGACATAAGAAAATATTTCAATAATTGCCACCTTGCATTATGCAGGATTTTGTATCAGACTAGACCCACGCTCAGGAATTAGACACAGCTTCGATTAATCAGCAAATTATTGAGAAAAGGTAAGATATTGGAGGGAAAATTCAACACTATGGAAGCCACTTTCGAGAATATCCCCTTCTTCTTTTTATGTCTGTGATTAAATATTAATTAGCCAAATATAAATTTTGTAATTTTAGTTTCATATTGTTATAACAGTCTTCTAAAATAGATAAAACACAAATTAAAGGAAAGACCCTTCAGTATTTCGTTAAATAGGCCTATGCTGACTGAAATGAAGCAATAGTTTTGTTATCATGGCAAATTCCGTCACAAGGAGAATCGAGCTACAAGATAACCATTCTGGTAAATTGAAAAGTCATTTATGCTTGGTTTCTCTCCAAACTCAAAAATCACAACTGCACTTTTTCTTTGCAAAAATGCCATGATGGTGTGTTTGTTCTAAGCTTCAAGTACACGACAAATTTTTAAATGTAATCAAAGTTTAATTTTTAAGTTTTATTATTATTGTGGTGTAGAAAAATGCAGGATTCTGATTTTTAAACCATGCCGCTCTTTTTTGCATGATTAAATAAAAAAAAAAAAAACAAGTTTTTAAACTGAAAATAAGGAGCAACATTAAAACTTATAACGAACAGAAATTATTACGTATATAAAGGGGGTTTCCCCCTCCTCAACACCTCGCTCTTTGCGCTAAAGTTTTTTAGTACTTTAAAAAAAAACGTCTTATTGTTCTAATTAAACGGTCCCTTTATTTCAAGAGTCATTATTAAAGAACTGGGACAAAATTCAAACTTTAGTCGTAAAGAGCGAGGTGTTGAGGAGGGGGCAACCCCCTTTATATACGTAATAATATCTGTTCGTTTTAAGTTTTAATGTTGCTCCTTACTTTTAGCTAAAAAAAACTTGTTTTTTATTTAATTTCTGATCTTTTTTTAAATAATGCCAGGAAATCTGCCCCCCCCCCCTCCCCACAGAAATATCCTCTAGAAAATCCAGTCCCGGTGAAAATTTACCCCGGACAATTACTCTTAACTACTCTGCGCGTAAAATTGAGACGGAAAAGAGAAAGGAAGACATATAAAAAGAATTTTCTATAAGAATGCTGGCAAGTTCCCCCAGTGTATAATTTCCCCTGACAAGTTCACTCCATGGAAACTTCCCTCCCCATGGAAAATTCCCCGTGGAAGAACCCACAGCAGAAAATTTGTTTTAATTCTTTTAAATGTTTTTACTTTTATAACTTTAAGAAATAAAAAATTAATTAAGATTTTAAGGAATAAATATCACCATATGTATATTAAACTGACAATGCACATTTTTTCAGTAAATTCATTTGAATTTTTTTCAGTAAAGTACAAATTATATTCTAGCTTTTAGAAAACATAGGGTTTAGAATCCTACACAGATTAATTTCTGCTCGTTTTCAGTTTGACTTATTTTAATTTCTGTTTGTTTCGGGTTTTGTTTGTTTATTGATACTGATTTGTGGTAGTTGCATGCTTGGTAGATTATTTGATTCGATTTTTTTTTTTTCATTTTTGGCTTCATGGAGTTCTTTACTTTTTGAAAAACTTACTTTGTGCAAAAAATTGTTTTGATTAATAATAAAAATAAGCCTCCTCTAATGCATTGATTAGGTCTAAGTATATTTCCTATGCTTTCTAAAAGCCAGAATATAATTTGTACTTTACTGAAAAAATTCAAATGAATTTACTGAAAAAAAAATGTCCATCATCAGTTTAATATACATATGCTGATATTTTTCCCTTAAAATCTTAATTAATTTTTGATTTCTTAAAGTTATAAAAGTGAAAACATTTAAAAGAATTTTTTGAGTAAAGTACAAATTATATTCTGGCTTTTAGAAAGCATAGGGTTTAGAACCCTACTCCGATTAATTTCTGCTCGTTTTGAGTTTGACTTATTTTAATTTCTGTTTGTTTTAGGTTTCATTTATTTATTGATACTGATTTGTGGTAGTTGCATGGTTGGTAGATTATTTGATTCTATTTTTGTTCATTTTTGGTTTAATGGAGTTCTTTGCTTTTTTTTGAAAAACTTATTTAGTGCAAAAAGTTTTTTTTGATTAATTTCTGTTCGTTTTATATTGACATAGTCTTTTTCAGGGAGAAAGACTGAGCCTCTTCTGAAGTTAAACAACCATCCCTTCCATAAAAACCTTTAATATCCCCTGTGCATAACTTACAACCCTTCCCCCTAATCTCTGGGGTTTGTTTCATCCCAATAGGCCTTTTTATATGATGTTTAGACTATTTTGAACAGAATGGCTATCTCAAAATTTCTATTAGACGCATTTCAGGGCAATATGATGTGTGTAGGGGGGGGGAGAGGGTAGCTGCCCTCTGATCACTTTGACTCTTAAAAAAGGTACTAGAGCGTCTGATTACCAATCCAATGAGCCCCCTTTGAAGCTTATATGACCACACTCCATAAAAACCCTATATGTTCCCAGGGCAAAACTTATAACCCTTTCCCTGAGGACTGGGGGGATTTGTTATCCTCAAAGACATAATTTCCAGACCTTTCTGATAGGCTTAACAAAATGGCTATAGGCCTATCAAAATTTTGATTGGAAGTGTTCGAGGAAATGATACCCGTGAAGGGTGACATTTGCCCTATGATCACTTTCGACTAATAAAAAAGGCACTAGTCCTCTCAATTTCAAATCGAATGAGCCCTTTTTGAAGTTTCTACGGCAAAAATTTCTATAAAAATGTTAAATGCCCCAAGGGCATAACTTACGACCCTTGTCCTGAGGGCTATGGGAGGAGGGTTGTCATCACCAAAGACATAATTTCCAGACCTTTCAACTACTTTGAACAAAATGGCCATATCAAAATGTTGATCGGAAATGTTTGGGGAAGTGATGGGCGTGGGGGTGGGGATTCTTCCTCTGATTACTTCGACTACTAAAAAGGGCAATAGCCCTCTGAATTTCAATCGAAAGAGCCCTTTTTTTAAGTTTTTACGACAACACATTCTATATGACATTATATGACCCCGGGGCATAACTTACAACCTTAGCCCTGAGGGCTGTAGGGGGTTGTCATACTCAAAACATAATTTCCGGACCCTTCAACTACGTTCAACAAAATTGCTATATCAAAAGTTGATCGGAAGTGTTTGGGGAAATGATGGGTACGGGCGGGGGGCATTCGCCCTCCGATTGCTTTTGACTATTAATAAGGGCACTAGCCATCTTAATTCCCAATAATAAAAACCTTATATGCCCCCAGGACATAACTTACAACCTTTGCCCCCACGACCCTCAAAGGGTCGTGGGGGGGGGGGTTGTCATTCTCAAAGACCTAATTTTCAGAACTTGAAACTACGTTAAACAAAATGGCCATCTCAAAATTTTGATTGAATGTGGTTGGGGAAATGGTGGGTTTGAGTGGGGGGTCAGTTGCCCTTCAATCATTTTCGACTATTAAAACGGGTACTAGCCCTTTCAATTTCCAATCGAATGAGCCCCTGTTGAAGTTACTACAACACCGCTTTCTTTAAAAACCTTATATGCCCCCAGGGCATAACTTAAAACCCTTACTCTGGGGGCTGTGGGGGGTTGTAGTCTTCAAAAACCTAATTTCCAAAACTTTCAACTGCGTTGGAAAAAATGGCTATCTCAAAATTTTGATTCGATGTGTTTGGGGAAATGGTGAGCGTGAGAGGGGGGTTATTTACCCTCCAATCACTTTCGACTATTAAAAAGAGCACTAGCCCTCTCAATTTCTAGTTGAATGAGCCCCTTTTGAAGTTTCTACGACAACGCTATCTATAAAAACCTTGTATGCCCCCAGGGTATAACCTACAACCTTTGCCCTGGGGCTCTCGGGGGTTTGTCATCCTCAAGTACATGATTTCCAGAACTTTCAACTACATTGAACAAAATGGCTATCTCAATATTTTGATTAGATGTGTTTGGGGAAATGGTGGGCGTGGAAGGGGTGTTAGTTGCCTTCCAATCACTTTTGACTGTTAAAAAGGGCGCTAGCTATTTTAATTTCCAATCAAATGAGCCCTTTTTTGAAGTTTCTACGACGAAACTTTCTATAAAAAAACAATATATTTCCCGAGGGCGTAACTTACAACCCTTGCCCTGAGGGTTGTGGGGGGGATGTCATCCTCAAAGACCTAATTTCCAGAACTTTCAACTACGTTGAACAAAATGAATATCTCAAAATTTTCATTGCATGTGTTTGGGGAAATGGTGGGCGTGAGAGGGGGTTTAGTTGTTCTTCAGTCACTTTCGACTATTCAAAAGGGCTCTAGTCCTTTCAATATCCAATCGAATTAGCCCTTTTGAAGTGTGTACGACAACTCCTTCTATAAAAACCTCATATGTCCCCATGGCATTACTTACAACCCTTGCCCTGAGGGCTGGGGGGGGGGGGTTGTCATCCTCAAAGACCTAATTCCCAGAACTTTCAACTACGTTGAAAAAAAGGCTACTTCAAAATTTTGATTGTATGTGTTTGGGGAAATTGTGGGCGTGAGAGGGGGGTTAGTTGCCCTCCAATTACTTTTGACTATTAAAAAGGCCACTAGCCATTTCAATTTCTACTCGAATAAGTCCTTTTTGAAGTTTCTACGATAACGATTTCTATAAAAAACCTTGTTTGCCCCCAGGGCATAACTTACAACCCTTGCCCTGAGGGTTGTAAGGGGGAGGGTCATCCTTAAAGACCTAATTTCCAAAACTTCCAACTACGTTGAACAAAATGGCTATGTAAAAATTCTGATTTGATGTGTTTGGGGAAAAGGTGGGTGTGAGAGGGGGGTTATTTGCCCTCCAATTACTTTCGACTATTAAAAAAGAGCACTAGCCCTTTGAATTTCCAATCGGATGAGCCCTTTTTGAAGTTTCTACGACAAAGCTTTCAATAAAAACCTTATTTTCCCCCAGGGCATAACTTATAACCCTTGCCCTGAAGATTTTGGGAGGAGTGTCCTGCTCAAAGATATAATTTCCAGAACTTTCAGCTATACTGAACAAAATGGCTATCTCAAAATTTTGATTGGATGTGTTTGGGAAAATGGTGGGCGTGGAAGGGTTATTAGTTGCCTTCCAATCACTTTCGACTATTAAAAAAGGCACTAGCCATTTCAATTTCCAATTGAATGAGCCCTTTTTGAAATTTCTACGACAACGCTTTCAATGAAAACCTTATAAGCCCCCAGGGCATAACTTATAACCCTTGCCCTGAGTGCTGTGGGGGGGGGGGGTTGTCATCCTCAAACACCTAATTTTCAGAACTTTCAACTACGTTGAACAAAATGGCTACCTAAAAATTTTGATTGGATGTGTTTGAGGAAAAGGTGGGCGGGAGAGAGGGGGGTTAGTTGCCCTCCAATCACTTTCGACTATCAAAAAGGGCACTAGCCCTTTGAATCTCCAATCGAATGAGCCCTTTTGAAGTTTCTACGACACCGCTTTCTATAAAGATCTTATATGCCCCCAGGGCACAACTTACAACCCTTGCCCTGAGGGTTGTGGGGGAGTGTCCTCCTCAAAAACATAATTTCTATCTGGGAATCAACTACGTTGAACACAAATGGCTATCTCAAAATTTTGATTGGATGTGTTTGGGGAAGTGGTGGGCGTTTAAGGGGTGTTAGTTGCCTTCCAATCACTTTCGACTATTAAAAATAATAATAATAATAATTTATTTTTGACCCACTATACAGAAAATGAAGTGGAGTAACACAAGAAAAAAAAAACACAAAAATACATTTAACAACAACACAATAAATAAATATTACAATCAATGCGCTGTGGCTACCCGGATAAGTGGGTGGTTAAACACCCAAAGTAGCATAAATGTTCTCTTGAAGACGGCTAATTTGTCTAACAAAACAATTTACAATATCTGGAGACCCAAAAATCCGCATCATCATCTTTCTATTACTGTATCTGCGAGGCAGATACAATAAAAACTTGCAATATCGGAAATACATAATTCTAATATCGCTAATATCCCCTGGTCGAAACAGGATGTGCATGTCAGCTGGGAACAAAACCGCATGGTCACAAAAGCTCGAGTACAATTTAGCACAAGCCACTTCAATTTCCAATCGAATGAGCCCTTTTCGAAGTTTCTACGACAACTCCTTCGATACGAAGGGCCCTGGTCTAAAACCAAAAAAAAAAATAAAAAAAAATAATACATTGTGCCAACATTGTTCTTTACTTAGGCAGCGCTCTTGCGCTTCCTACGATATTTTGTCAGCGTTCTAAACTTGTTCATATATGTATGTAATGATAGCTTTATGTGACCAAAATAACAACTATGAGGATCCCTGAACGACTTGAGGGGAAGAACATTTTTTAATGTTTTTTTTTCCGGATAACTATCGACAAATTTACAAACTTCACTGGAACCTTTTCTGTCCCGTTTCGCGAATCTCAAACCCAGGAAAAACTTCGAGTTTGCATCTCTTACCACTTAGAGCTACAGACTGCTGATCACAGAAAAAAAAAAAAAAAAAAAACAGCTGGGACAGCAGTGTTTCTCTGCAACACAACTAGCATTGTTGTTTGTTTCCTTAATAAGTTCAAATATTTTAAGACTAAAATTGAAGATGCGGGATGGTAGGCATAGAAATATGTTTTTGAATATTTATATATATTAAAAATCACCATGCTTTCAACTTTCCCGGGTAGCAGTATTTTAGTTTTTATACATTTAAAGAAAGGTGCTTAAACTGTTTTTAAAGTGTTTAAAAAATGCTTTTTAAAATTATGTATTTGTTGAGATTGTGACCCCCCTTTATTAGCAAGATTAAGGTTTTCCTTGTCATGATCTGTATTTGCGTAAATATCGCCCTTTTATTCTAGACTTTCTGAAAAAACTTATATTTGTTCAAATTAGATATTCAACTTCCCGTTGACACTAAATTTTTGCGTATATAGACGTCTTTTTTCTTTTCCTCTGCATTAATAATTTTCAGTCATGTTTGAGGTTTGTTTGAGGTAAAAAGTTTCTTAGCATTGTTTGCAGCAGAAACATTCTGTTAATGAAAATCTAGAGGATCATAATTGTGATGTATCAAAGTGCAGCTCAATAGCATAAGTATAAGTAATAACTATAACTATACTATAAGTGCAGCTCAATAGCATAAGTATAACTATAACTATAAGTGCAGCTCAATAGCAAATAAAACTGGCATTAGAAAATGTGCACAATCCATTTATTAATTACTTAGCTCTGGAAACGAAGGATTGGAGATTTCCTTTGCCGAGATTTCTGTGTAACTTGTTACAGCTGTTTTCCCCTTCTTTTTTAAAAAGATAGTTAATCAATTCCTTTTAAAACAAAATGTAAATAAGAATTCAAAGCTTTGTGTTTTGTCATCAGCCAGAAAAAAATTTCTGACTTGATTATGTGTGTTCCTTACCTCGAAATCACGTTCTATTTGCCCCAAAATGCAATCATTGACTTAATACAGCTCCTTTTTCATTGTAATGTTTTACATACGAACTGGATTGCAAATCAACCAACGACCCTGCAAAAACATTTTTTTCAATTCAGTATAAAAAAATGGTGTTCCCAATAGGTTGATTTATTTGGAATTTTGTCTGTAAAACGCGGCTTACAAATAATTTGCTATCTTGTCAGCTACAGAGGAAAAAATGATTTGTTCTCGCGAACTATTCACATGTTTGGACACCATTGTCCCATGCTCGACACAATACTGCGTTGTTAGGGAGGTTATGATCTACCAAAAATTGTTTTTTTTTGTGCGAAAATTTTGTTATTTTTTCAATATGTTTGAATTTTGCAGAAAAATTCCGAATTTCCAAAAATTCGTAATTTTCGAGAGACTTACCGAAATTTCAATTTTCAAAATATTCGCTTCAATTCTTGAAATATTTGTCTTTTACATCACTAGCCTACTTACAATAAGGAAAAATTAGCAAACTATTTGATTGTTATTGTTGTCAATATTAACACTTTCATACTATTATTCGTCTGTGTTTTTACCTTGAGAGAGAAGCTTATTTTAAAATGTTCTTTTTTTTAGGTTTGAGAGAAAATTCTGTACAATTAAAACAATGGCCAATATCGACAAAGGACTCTTCACCTACCCAAACGATACACCTGTTGTCTATCTTGAATGCGAGAAAGCCTTTTTAGCGTTAGAGGCCAGCGAGAAACGTTATGCTCATCACTTATCAAAGGCGTCTTATTATGGTGGTCTTATAGTTCTTGCTCAGGTACTTACTGCAAAGTTATGACAATATTAATAATAATAATAATATTATCAAAATTTTCAGTGTGAAAATTTTTAAAATTATATCCTCTTGAAAAGGGACTGCAAACCCGGTAAAGGATCAAGAAGAGACTAGTCTTGTATTCTTTTTGAGAAATATAATTATTTTGACGGTTTTTTTTTTTTCATAATTTTGATGCAATTCGCCCTTTCTTGTTAATTTAGTGTTTTAGTAAATATGTAGCCCTGACTTAAATTCTTAGGTATGCCTGGTCTACACCAATAATGTAATAACTACAGATCTGCTAAGCCTACTGTCCCATGGGCTAACATCGTGGAAAAGGCTTTATCGTATGCTTTAGAGTAAATAATGCATATGTAGTTACATATGCCAGGTTACTTTTGCATTTGGCGTGTTTTCCTTAAGAAAAAATAGTTTTCTAGATATTCAGCCTTTGTGTCCAGATATAAAGCGCGTTACTGAAATAATCTATAATGAATGTTTGACTATCAGTAGTAGAAGAACTAAAAATGTAGATTGTGGCAGTGAAAAATAGGGCCGCGTTTTTTTTTTTTTTTTTTTTTTTTTTTTTTTTTTTTTTTTTTTTTTTTTTTTTTTTTTTTTTTTTTTTTTTTAACAAAATCAAATTATGGACTGTTATTACTTGAAAAAAGAATCTAAAAAGTGTAAATGTAAAATGAAGGGAACAAACAGTAAGTAACGGACGTGTAAATACTTAATTTTCCACTATTTCATCCTTAAAGTACTTATAAGTACTCCTTGGGCTGCTATTATTTATTATTTTAAATTGCTGAAAGAATGCCTTTTAGAAGCAGTTGTTAAGTCCAAATCTCAGTAACGAATTTTTTTATTTAGAATTAATAAATAGAAATGTTAGTTATCAGCCAAAAGGGGCTTGCCAGTCCCCGACCCCCCCCCCCCCCTCTGACACAGAGCTGGCACTTTGCCAGCTCTGTGTCTAGCAAAAACCTGCTTCACTGGCCTTTTTTTTTTCACCGCCCTCGGTTTGATTTTCTTGTTATTGTATGTCACTTGTGCTGCCGCTTGAATAGTTTAGCTGTGCAATACAGGATAGACGTTTAGGAGTAAGAAAAACAGTGGGTATTTTTCTTCTCTTTATTTTATGAATAAACATAGATTTTTTAGGCGTTTGTAGGACTGAGTATTAAAGAAGAGTAGCTTTACAGATATAGTTTTTCCGAGATTAAGTGACTAATATTGTATCTCTTGGTTTCTTTCTAGAACCGTCAATGTTTGTTAGACCAATCTATAATTCTGAAGTCGTAAAACTTGCCTCCATAAAGCTGCGTCTTTATTCGGCGATGGGTCCCTAATCAAGGTGGTGCACCGGGCCTATATATAGTCGCTTAAGTTGCTAAAATATGCAGTCGTATGGGCTGCTATATAAGGAGAGGGCTGAGCTTATCGATTTATCGCAAAAATGGTCACTTTGCCCATGCATTAATATTACCAAGTAGTGGTTGTGACAGGAGATTAGAAATTTTCAAAAAATCTGCAATAATTCCTTCAATGTCTTCACTAATGCGTGAATAAAGCTTAAAATGCCAAGGAAAACAAAATCAAAATATTCTTTGCCTCCTAGACTTACCTTAAGTCTATTCGTACCTGAGAGCAATGGTTGTCAAAGATTTCTATATTGGCCTCAGTTTTATAGATTATGAGCAAGCGTTCTATTCTGTTGATAGAAGAGCTTTAGTAAAGGTTTTATCCTTGTATGGTATACCAGATAAATACATTAAAGTGATTAGTGCTATGTACGAGAATAACACTGCTGCGGTTAAGGTAGGAAATGAGGTTAGTAGCTGGTTTTGCATTAAATCAGGAGTTAGCAGGGTTGTGTTCTATCCCCCTTTATATGGATTATTTTGATGGACTTTGTATTAAGGAGCACAGAAAAGGCAATGGGAGACCACGGAATCAAATAGGGAGGAAAAAGTCTCCTGGACTTAGATTATGCTGATGATTTAAGCATCCTAGATGAAAGTGTGAGCAAAATGAATGAAGTTTTGGAGGTTTTGCAAGTTCAGGTTGCTAGAATAGATAGATATATAATAATATAGATTTAAAAATTAATGTTAAGAAGACTAAGTCACTAAGGCTAGGAATAAGTGAAGATGAAAAGGTGACGTTGGGTAATGAAAAATATTGATCAGGTGGGCAGCTTCACTTACCTTGGTAGTATTATTAGTAAAGATGGTGGAAGCAGTGAAGATATTAAAAGTAGAATATGCAAGGCTCAGGGTGTTTTTTCACAGTTAAAAAAGTTTGGAAGAATAGGAAGATAAGTCTGCAAACCAAGATTAGAATATTAGAAGCTGCAGTGATGACAGTGATCTTATATGGTTCTGAAGCATTGGTGCTCCGAAAAGCGGATGAAGATTTGCTAGATGTTTGCCTGAGAAATTGCTTAAGGATTGATCTGGTACCCGGCTGACTGACCGTATTTCAAACACTAGGCTATACGAAAGATTCGGTTCAATACCGCTCTCTAGGGCTATAATGAAAGAAAGGTTGAGGTAGCTAGGGCACGTTGTACGGATGAAGGATGACAGATTGCAGAAGATTGTTCTTTTCTGCCAACCATCTGGGGCTAAACGGAAAGCAGGTCGTCCTCGTCTGGGGTGGGAGGCCGTCATAAAGAAAGATTTAAAGGAAATGGGAACTTCGTGGGCTGGTGTAAAAAGGGAGACTTTGAATAGATTGGGATGGAGGAGGAGCGTGCGTACCTGTGTTGGCCTCAGGTGGCTTGGTGCTGCGGTGAGTTGTTAGTAGTAGTAGTAGTAGTTGTTTCAAAATTATGAGATTCTTGGGGCGGTACTATACATTTGTCAGTGTTCCAAGTTGAACGGTTAAAATCAATTAGTGGAAGCTACTTAGTTAATTTCGACACTGCTTCTCGTCAGTAAAATTTTGAAACGTGTTAGTTTGTCGATTCCCAAAGAAAACTACACCTTCAAAGATAAGCTACACAGTTTTAGATGTTTGGTGCCAAGTGTTTTTTAGCTTATTTTCTTCTAGTTTTTCACCTTCGTTTTTTTATGTGGCATTCGCTATTACCAAAAACTGCATAACTGCATATAAAGCTCTTTTTTTATTATTTTTTTTTTATAAATATTTATTATAAATAAAAATATTTTTATTTTTTATAATTTTTTTATTGTTTTTTTATTATTATTTTTTTTTATTAAAAATTCTATTTCCAATTTTTCCTGATTTTGAAGACATAAATGGTTGTGTAGGTTTCCAGTTGGCCA
The DNA here is from genome assembly GCA_027921565.1 of Artemia sinica. Lineage (NCBI taxonomy): Eukaryota > Metazoa > Arthropoda > Branchiopoda > Anostraca > Artemiidae > Artemia > Artemia sinica. The sequence continues at coordinate 24,257,313 of CM051262.1, forward strand.
ATTCAAACAGTCAGATTTCATTGTCACTGTCCTTGGTACTTCATATTTTTTTTTAATGCCGTAAAGGTGATGTTTGGCTTCAACTATCATGTGTTAGACACAGAGTCCCCCCCCCCCTCCATATGCATGCCAGATTATAGGTGGGGGCAACATTGTAGATGAACTGAGAGTTGGTAGGCATGTTTTTGTGTTTCTTTTCAGAAGGGTTAACTTGAGCTTCTAGTCTAGTAAGTTTTTCGTTTAGTTTTTCCTTTTAATATTCTTGATTACTTTGTTGAATATACACAATCTCTTTTAGACTTCGCCTGAGTCGCCCCTAATATTTAACTTGATTCACCAAATATTTAGTAAGAAAACAGTGGAGGAGGTTAGGGATATCGCCTTGAATAAAGCAGGATTTATTGAAGAAGAATTTCAAGTAAGTACTTTGTTTTTACTTTATCGTATCATCCTCGCAGCTCAAAGGTGTATCTGATGTGTTTGTTAATTTATAGGAGAGCTAAAGAGGAGTTTGGAATATTTTTTGGGGAACAATCTTTTAAGACTTCAAATAAATCTTTAAATTACTGCCATGGGCATGTAGTTTTCGTTTTTTGGATGGAGATTGGGCTCGCACTATTGAAAATATGGAAATTCTGCGCAACTAGCATTGGGTAATGTTTATTACCGGCATCTACATTGATGTAGGAAAAGAAACTTTGAATCTTTTAAATTATTTTCAGCTGCGGCACTTTGAGAAACTTATTCGACCTATTAGCCTGAAGATTTTGTGAAGTAAAACATCATTTAATTTTTTTTTTTTTTTTACTGACAAGAAGCATATTTGCTGATAATTTCTTGCGCTTCCCCAAGTTTGCAATGACTGAACTCTTGTCTAAATTGAGCTTCCTAGGATATTTAGAGAAAAAAAAAACCACATATTTTTGGATTGGAATTGATCTGTACTGCAATTCTTTCATTGCTCTACTATTTAGAGATCTCCTTATCTGCCTTTTATAAACTTCAAAATATAGCTCCTCCTTTAATCTTATTTTATCCTTGTTTTTAAAGAGAGAAGGCTTTATTTACAAAATACAGAATAAATAACAAAAGTATTGCTACTTCCCCTAAAAAGCTTCACTGACAGTAGATGGGATATTATTCATTGTGATCAGGGTACCTACACCCATTGATGAGGTCATAACCTATATTCTTTTCCAAGAATTATTCTTTCGTCTTAAAAATTTCTCTTAATTCTAAGGTTATCAAACGCTATCTAGTTCACTTACGGTAAGATGAAAAAACAGAATGTTTCTGATGCTATCCCAAAAGCCGTGTCGGTGAAAACGTACTCTTGGCTTATTAACCTTAGTCAGGCCATACCACAGTTCATAGAATTAACCAGTATGATCATTCCCTATCTCACCCATTATAAAAACCGGACCAAGGTGCAAGTGCTCCGAAGAACGTAGAAACATAAGCGGCATTAGATCTTTTCACGGGTAGACAAGTCAGATTTCTCTTGGACGCGAAACAATCGGAAATAAGTGGAAACCCGCTATTACGAATAATGCATTTTGTAACCATTTCTCATTGATTGACGCAAACACACTGATACATAACTGCACAAACAAGTGGGAGGAGCTTTTTGTTTGCGGCGAGACTAAAGACCAGAAATGATCTGCGATAAACTTACTGGATAATTCTATAAACTGTGGGCCATACCCTCATCCTGTTAATAAAAGCTGTCGTTATATATGTGCTTGTAGAGAGTGCATAGACCTCGTAAAAATCTCCTCGTAGTTTTTAAGGCTATTTAGTTTTGGTACAAAGCGAATTTGCACCAATACATGCAAAGTCCGTCATGGTCCCTGCCATGGAAGGTCCATGTCCATGTCCATAGAAGGCTCAACACAGTTTGCGGGACTCGTATGATAGAATGCTTATTCTCAAAGCAAAGGAGTAAGTAATGTATTCGTATTCACAATCCAAATTATATAAAACTATACTGGACTGAATACCACAATTTATCCGGCAGCTAAACAGATTTTGAGGGAACTTCAGCTACACGGAAATTCAAAAGATGTGGTGCTATGTATCGACATCGACCGAACCTATTATGGCTTTGAAATTTTTGATAGGGATTCGTAGTAAGGATCCAATTCTGTCATATAAATTTCATCCCAGTCTATTACTTTTGTTATCCCCAAGACTGTATTATTTGACGAATGATCTTTTGACCAGTGAAAAAATGGAGGAAATGGAACGCCGAACATCAAATTTCTGCTATTCGAAAGCAAAGTTGTTGGTTTAACCTCTTTCAGGCCATCTAGCTGGGGGCTCTCTAATTTATTTTTGTACGATTGGAGCTGATTTTCTGTCATCTGATATTTCTTTTATAAAGTTCTTCACAAAATAATGTATGACACACTTATAAGGCTTAGACTATTCAAATTGACGAAAATAAGATTATAACAATTACCAAGAAGGCTCTGAAATATTGACATACCCAAAAAAAACAAGATATCCCTGAGGCCTCATGAAAAACTTTCAGACTTGTTTTGTGCGAGCTCAATTTGCTCCTCCTCCCAGGAGGCTTTAGGGAGTTTACAGCTGTAGGTCTTGATCTTCAGAAATAGTCTGATATGGCCTTGGATTTTTGAGCAATGACAATTTGTAAGTACTTATTATTTGTAAAAAGGAATCACTTTATAGCTTTATTTGAATTACAGTGCAATTTAAATGACTTAATTGTTAAGTTGATATGGTCTTTATAATGAATGCTGGAGAAAAATGGCAAAACCCGTACGCCGTGTCGGTATTAATTGTTGTGCATCTTGTGGTTGAAATGGCTAAGCTTTTTCATTGTAAGTTTAGAGAGTTTTTATTAGCTTATTTTAGTAGAGAGTTGAGTCATGCATGGATAAAAAGTACTTATTAATCGCTAGGCCATTCCTAGATCAAATATGAAAACAAGAAAATAGCAGAATTTGCTACCGCAGCCTATGAGCTGTTAGCTAGTAAGAATTTTGGAATATTATTCTGATTTGTCAACCTTAAATAACCTTCAATTAAATGAACCTTTTTTGTTACTTCTTTAAGGTGCGTTTTGAAAGATGTGTGTTGATCCCTTCATGTATCTTATTATATGCTACATATTTTTTAGTGGCTTGGAACATTTGTTAAATGTCTACTTAGAAATAAAAAAAGCGGTTTGCGGAATTATTTTTTTTTTTTCAAATGCGTGCTTTATTTTTTTCATGATCTGTCTTTCATAACTTTGAGCCATTGTGTTTAGCTTGAAACGCACCCGAACTTGGGGATTCAGACCCTGCTGTGTTGTGTAATATTTAAAATCTTAATAGTTTTTCAATTTTAGCCTTTTGTGGCTGCTCTCTTTATAACAGCTTGTATTTACTTTTGTTTCCATCTCTCTTATCTCATGCATTCAGCCCAGCCTGTTTATAGACACCATTTATTACAGGCTTTCATTGTTTATGTCTGTGGTTTCTATGCCAATATGGGGAATTACAAAGGATTTGGTGACTCAAAGTTCATTCCTAATTTACCTCAAGAAAAACTCGAAGCTTTAGTCAATGCCTTAACATCAGCCATTACTGAAAGCAACAACATTTTAGAGTTATGGAGTTTGGTGAAAGATAGTATGTTTTCATTAGATCAAAGAAAACAGTTCCTTGGACTCGGAACAATGGTAGGATTTATGTCTCTCTCTTTTTTTGATAAAGTTATAGGTTTACGTCTGGTTTATGTCTAGTTATAGGTTTTTATGGTTTTTATGGTTTATGGTTAGGCTTTTATGGCTTATGTGTGTGGTTTCTATACCAATATGGGGAATTACAAAGGATTTGGTGACTCAAAGTTCATTCCTAATTTACCTCAAGAAAAACTCGAAGCTTTAGTCAATGCCTTAACATCAGCCATTACTGAAAGTAATAACATTTTAGAGTTATGGAGTTTGGTGAAAGATAGCATGTTTTCATTAGATCAAAGAAAACAATTCCTTGGACTTGGAGAAATGGTAGGATATATGTCTCTCTCTTTTTTCTGTAAAATTTTTCAAAATGGAGCATCGTTTTTGAAAAATATAGGCCGAACAAACAGAAATTAATATATTTTTTAATAATTATTTCAGAAGAGTTAAATTTGCTACTTTTTGTACTTAGTCTTTACTCTTAAAATGAAACTTTTATTAATAACACAAGTATAAAATTGTATGTAACTGTTAAAAGACATTTAATGACGATTTAAATAAATTCAAGGTGACACAGTTTTAAGAGAAACAATACAGCAGCTATTTCTTATGCTTACGATTAATGGTTACGATTACGATTATGATTACGGTTAATGTCTAAGATTTTAACAGAAAACGAAGAAGAACAAAAAAAAAAATGAAGATATAAAAGGTCATAACAACAAAGAGGAAAATTCTTACTCTCTTTATCCTCCTTATCCTTATCAGTTAATCCTCCTTATCCTCAATTGTGTTGATAATTCTTGAAATATCAACTTAGTGGAAGTGATGAAAGACTTGAAAGCTAGGGCCAATTAGAGTAAAGCCAAGATAGATAGTCTCTGTGCGAGGCAAAGCTGGCATAAACTTTTCAGAGTTGTATAAGTTGTATGATGAGAAATACAGAGCAAAGCAGATTTGGTAAGTACCTCCATCTTTGGAGATCTTTGCCAAGCTGTCTTTTGGTCCTAAAACGATAAAGAAGGAAAACTAATCTTTTGAAGCATTTAAGGAATAAAAACTACTTGAAAGATAAAAAGCAGAAGAAAAGAGATGAAATATAAGATGAAAGTAAGCGGTTGTAAATCCTATCTACGTTAAAAAAGCTTTTAAAATTTAATAAATTTATGGTTTTGTTCGTATTATAAATGCCTAAGAATTCAATTCACCTGAAAGACAACCCAGATATCCCTTTGAATGTATCCAAATTTGCTCAATTTGTTTCTCAACTTTGTGCATGGTGATTCAAAAGACATTTTGTGGGATTTGTAAACCTTAGATTCATAGACAACTCCTTCAAAATAAGCAAGTTTTATTTACTGATCCAATTCGTTTATTACTATTCTATTTCGTTTTAACACATTTCGAACTTTTTATTTTTTCCAAAATTCGTTGTAACCCCTTTTCCTCACATATAGAAATAGTTTGGAAAGAGAGTATTTGATATCTGAGTTGTTTTGTCATATTTTGAATGCCTTAATAAAAAAAATCCTCCTTATAAAAACCATATCTCTTCATTAATAGCCGAATCTTTTGAAATATTTTCAATTTTTTTTATGTTGTATGATATAAATCGTTTTGAGCTAGTGCGGGTGAATGAATGCAGTATATGTCATAATTAAAGTACTGTCTTCACTTAAAGTACATTCAATAGAGTCTTCAGTGCAAAGAGGTCTTCACTTAAAGCACATTGCCAAAATTTATTATACATTTTGCCAAAAATATATTGTAAATATAACCTCTATATCTATATGTTCTATATATATATATATATATATATATATATATATATATATATATATATAGAACATATATATATATATATATATATATATATATATATATATATATATATATATATATATATATATAATATATATATATATATATATATATATATATATGTATATCAACAAGAGTTTCATTAAGAATAGATACACAAACGTATTAACCGCCTGAAGTCAAACTTATTAAGGCTAACACTCTTTCTATATATAAATATATATATAAAAAAATGGGCCATTTACACTCGGTATAATTCCCCCCAAAAAAAAACATAAAATAAAAACAGTAATAAAAAAACTAAATAAAGAGAGTAAAAATGATACCAAAGAAATTAGCATGATAAATATGTACTGAATCTGGTTCAAAAAATAATTAACTAACATTGACTTATCTTTACTCATTTCTAACGGTTTCTTCCTTATCATAGGCAGCGCAATAGTGCTGCCTAAATAAAGAGCAAGGTGGGCACAAAATATTATTTATCTATTTTTTTTTTTTTGTGGGGGGGGGGGGGGTTATTTCTTTTGGTTTTAGACCAGGGCACTTCGTATCAAAGCAGTTGTCGTAGAAACTTCGAAAAGGGCTCATTGGAAATTGAAAGGGCTAGTGCCCTTTTTAATAGTCGAAAGTGATGGAGGACAACTAACCCACTCCCACCATTTCCCCAAACACATTCAATAAAAATTTCGAGATAGCCATTTTTTTCAACGAAGTTGTAAAGGTCAGGAAATTATGTGTTTGAGGATGACTACCCCCCTACAGCCCTCAGGGTAAGGGTTGTAATTTTTGCCCTGGAGGCATACAAGATTTATATAGATGGGTTGATCGTAAAAATTTTGGAGGGGTTCATGGGATTGCTAATCAGAAGTTTTACTGCCGTTTTTGAAATTATAGTGATAAAGGGTGGATCCCCCCCCCCCCCCCCCCCCCACACACACCTCGTATTTTCCCGACATGTATCTGATAGAAACTTTGAGATGGCCATTTGTTGTCGTAGAAACTTCGAAAAAGGCTCATTCGATTGGATATTGAAAGGGCTAGTGTCTTTTTTAATAGTCGAAAGTGATTGGAGGGCAACTAACCACCTCCCACGCCCATCAGTATCCCAAACACATCCAATCAAATTTTGAGATAGCCATTTTGTTCAACGTAAATGAAAGGTCCGGAAAATATGTCTTTGAGGATGAAAACCCTCCAGAGCCCTTAGGGCAAGGGTTGTAAGTTATACCCTGGGGGCATATAGCCTAAGTATATATATATAAAGGGTGATCGTGCAATCTTCGAAGGGGGCTCATTGGATCGGTAATCAGAAGTTCTAGTACCCTTTTTAAAATTCAGACGAGATTGAAGGGTGGATACCCTCCTCCCCCACACACATCTCATATTTTCCCGAAATGCATCTGATAGAAATTTTGAGATGGTCATTTGTTGTAGTAGAAACTTCGAAAAGGGCTCTTTTGATTGGAAATTGAAAGGGCTTGTGCCCTTTTTAATAGTCGAAAGTAATTGTAGGGCAACTAACCCCCCTCCCACGCCCACCATTTCCCCAAACACATCCAATCAAAATTTCGAGATAGCCATTTTATTCCACGTAGTTGTAAAGGTCCGGAAATTATGTATTTGAGGAGGATAACCCCCCTACAGCTCTCAGGGCAAGGGCTGTTATTTATGCTCTGGAGGCATATAAGGTTTATATAGAAAGGGTGATCGTAAAAATTTCGGAGGGGGCTCATTGGATTGCCAATCAGAATTTTTACTGCCTTTTTTTGAGATTCAGAGTGATGGGAGGGTGGATACCCCCCCCCCCACACCTTGTATTTTCTCGTAATACATCTGATAGAAATTTCTAGTTTGTCATTTGTTGTCGTAGAAACTTCAAGGCTCATTTGATTGGAAATTGAAAGGGAAAGTGCCCATTTTGATAGTCGAAAGTGAGATTGGAGGGCAACTAACCCCTCTCCCACGGCCATCATTTTCCCTAACGCATCTAATCAAATTTTGAGATAGCCATTTTGTTCAACGTAAATGAAAGGCCCGGAAAATATGTCTTTGAGGATTTTCACCCCCCCCCCCCCAGAGCCCTCAGGGCAAGGGTTGTAAGTTATGCCCTGGGGGCATATAAGGTATATATAGAAAGGGTGACCATGTAAACTTCGGAGAAGGCTCATTGGATTGGTAATCACAAGTTCTAGTACCCTTTTTAAAATTCAGAGAGATCGGAGGGTGGATACCCCTCCCCCACATTACACACTCATTATATTTTCCCGAAGAGAATCTGATTGAAATTTTGAAATGGCCATTTGTTGTAGTAAAAACTTCGAAAAGAGCTCATTCGATTGGAAATTGAAAGGGATAGTGCCCTTTTTAATAGTCGAAAGTGATTGAAGAGCAACTAACCCCTCCTCCCACGCCCATAATTTCCGCAAACACATCCAAAAAAAATTAGAGATAGCTATTTTGTTCAGCGTAAATGTTCAGCGTAAGGTCCGGAAATATGTCTTTGAGGATGAAAATCCCCCATAGCCGTCAGGGCAAGGGTTGTAAGTTATGCCCTGGAGGCATATAATTTTGGCTATATATAGAAAGGTTGATCGTATAAACTTCGGAGAGGGCTCGTTAGATTGGTAATCAGAAGTTCTAGTTTCCTTTTAAAAATTCTGCGTGATCGGAGGGTGGATACACCCCCCCACACCTCATATTTTCCCGAAATGCATGTGATAGAAATTGAGATGGCTATTTCTTGTCGTAGAAACTTCGAAAAAAAAGCTCATTCGATTGAAACTGAAAAGACTAGTGCCCTTTTTAATAGTCAAAAGTGGTGAGGTAGCCATTTTGTTGACAATAGTTCAAAGAGCATATAACAATGGCTACAAGGTGGACACAACCCTCCAGAGCCTAGGTGCAAGGGTTGTAAGCTATGACCTGGGCAAATAAGGTTCTTATGGAACGGATGGTCGTATAAGCTTCTGATCGAATGGGGCTCATTTGGTTGGAAGTCGGAATATCTAGTGGCCTTTTTAAGACTCAGAAGTGAAAGGAGGACAACCAGCCTCCACCCACAATTCTATCATTCCCCAAAATACATCCAATCAAAATTTAAGAGAACTATTTTAATCAGCATTATTCGAAGGTCCAGTAATTATGTCTTTGGGGATGTCATCCTCCCCACATTGTCAACTTATATTATTAATTTAGACCTTTAAGGATAAGTTATGGGGGATTTTGAACTCGCCAGAAGGCACTATATGTATACTTTAAATACTACCACTACAGTTAATGTAACTAATGACGCTAAATGTATTAAGATGAAACTCTTAGGGAACGTTTAGGAGTTTCAATTAAAAGAAAAAAACCGTATGCATGTAGGTTTTCAAAAGGGCATATACGCAATATCATAGGCAGCACCACTGTATAATATGCTAGAAATATCATTGAAACTTTTAAAGGAGCTCATTCAATTCAAAATTAAAACTTCCGGTGCCCTTTTTAAGCGTAACAAGAGACTGAAGGGCAAGCACCCCTTCTCTCAAACCTATTCATTTTCCAAACGCATTCAGTCAAAAATTTTAGACAGCCATTTTGTTCAGCATAGTAGAACGGTCCAGCAACTATGTCTTTAGGGATATTAGGCATGTCAACGCCCAACAATCATGCATTGGGCCCATTATACTTTAAAACTAAATCTCGCTTTAAAATAAATCAAAAGGCATTGTATATATGGTTGCCAATAAGAAACCTCAGCAATATATCGAGAACGACTGGGGGTATTAAGTTGAAACTTTTGGGGACACTAGTATTGCTATTTCTGCGTTTACAATTTAAATTTAAATAAATAAAAAAAGTCTAAATGTATCCAGGTTGTTAAATATATATATATATATATATATATATATATATATATCTATATATATATATATATATATATATATATATATATATATATATATATATATATATATATATATATATATATATATATATATATATATATATATATATATATATATATATATATATATATATATATATATATATATATATATATATATATATATATATATATATATATATATATATATATATTTATATATATATATATATATATATATATGTTTCTATATATATATATATATATATATATACTATATATATATAGTATATATATATATATATATATATATATATATATATATATATATATATATATATATATATATATATATATATATATATATATATATATATATATATATATATATATATATATATATATATATATATATATATATATATATATATATATATATATTATTATCAAGCATAATTCTTGATGTTAACTTAAACATCCTATTGGATTCGGGATTTTCTTCTTCTTTTTTGGTATGTCTAAGTTTATGCCCCCGAGTTAGAAGGCATAGAAATAATTATTTATCTTTGAAGGGTATAACAACATACTTCTCATCCAACTGCACTTTAAAAGATGCCTTATTCGTGAACCGTTTCTTTAAAGTCAGAGGAATTGAAGGTTACAACAACAGGTGCTTCAAGCATATGAAAAATGGAGCGACCACTTATGAGGTACTTTTGTTTGTACTTTTTATTATCATAGAAAATTATCATATAATATAAAATTTAGACCAACTAATAATAATAGATGGTATCCTAGCCTAGGTAAATTTGGCGTAGGAAAAGAAAACAGTAATGGTTTCTGACTACTGCAGTTTTGTAGGTACAATATAGTTTTTGGTAATAAAATAGCCAATAAGTGGGCATGGTATTCACGTGATGGTAATTCAGCTAACCTTATTGATTGTGTTTTTGTAAACCGAAGACTGCCTGGATCGACACAAGATACTAGGGTATGTAGTAGTGCTGCTATTGATGTTAAACGTAAAGATCACCATCTAGTAGTGTCTAGGGTTAATCTAAAGCTGAAATTTAGGAAGGGTAACTTCCTCCCGGGAAGCTATGACGTTGGTAGACTCCAGGATGAGAAATTGAGAAAAGCTTCCCAGGAACACTTGAATTTTAAACTGGAGAGTTTAAAATTTGACGATATGGAAAATGGATGGAATAATTTTAGGAAAATAGTTTGTGAAGTCGCTAGTGGTGTCTTAGGGAAGAGTTAGAAATGTAGCTAGGAATATTAGTGAAAATGCGTTATGTTTGATACGGAAAAGGAGGGGCTTGTACAAGAATTACTTAAGTGATAGATCATATGAAAATAAGAATAATGTAAAGAAAGTGGAGAAAGCATTAGAGTATGAATTAAGGAGGTATGAAGTGCAGGCAATAAATAAAATTGCTGAAGATCTGGAAAATGCAGCCAGACGGCATAATAGTAAAATAATGTACTTGCATGTTAATAAATTGAGAGGAAATAGTCAATCTGGATTTGTCCCAGTTAAAATAGGAATGGGACCACAATCAGTGATAAGGAAAGAGACATGAGCAGAACATTTTGAGAATGTGCTAAATGACGATAGGAATACCGGAAAAGATATAGAAGGGAATGAAAATGTTTGTGACACTTTGGATGTGACGGAAGATTTATTTGGGGGAAGAAGTAATGACAGTACTAAAAAGATTAAAAAGTAGTAAGGCCCTAGGTTCTGATTGTGTGGTAAATGAGCTTTTTTTTTAATGTGGTGGTTATGAAGTTCGATATAAGTTATTGAAGATTGTGATTATGATTTTAGAAAAAGAGGAAATGCCTAGTGATTTTAGGAATGCCCTAATTCAAGATAGACATGAAACCTTTTGTCCGTGAAGACGGGTTTTGAGTCCTGGCCCGCTGTTTATTTGGTTTGGAACGGGAGTACGTGGCGTGACTGTAAGCTGAGCCAGAGTCGACCCAGCTCTAAATTGGTACCTGAACAAATCTGGAGAAGGTAAACAGGAAGGGTGTGTACAATTTCTAGCTGAAGGGCCGTGAAAACGGAAATCAGCACCGCCGGTAGGGACTACAAAGTCCGGTGCCGTATTTTTTTTTTTTTTTTTTATGAGAAAAGTGATAAGAGTGAGTGTCGTAATTATAGATTTTGCAGCTCGGTTCTTGTAGGCAGCAAACTACTTAGGGAAGGGTAGATGATGTGTCGACCAAATTTTGACTCTTAGATTATTAGTTGAGAAGTGCATGAGTCATCAAACCCCTTTAGTCATCAGTTTTATTGATTATGATCAACCTTGTTATTCCGCTGATAAAAGAGTATTAGCGAAAGTCCTATCCTTGTATAGCATACGAGACAAATACATTAAAGTGATCAGTGGTATGTTCAAGAATAACACTGCTGCGATTCAGGTAGGAAATGAGGTTATCAGCTGCTTTCGTATTAAATCAGGAGTTAAGCAGGGTTGCGTCCTATACCCATTTATATGGATGATTTTGATTAACATTGTCCTAAGGAGTACAGCAAAGGCAATGGGAGAACACGGAATCAATTGAAGAAGTAAAACTCTCCTAGACTTAGATTATACTGATGATTTAAGTATCCTAGATGAGCTTGTTAGTAAAATGAATAAATGTTTAGAGGTTTCGCGGGTTGAGGATGCAAGCATAGGTTTGAAAATTAATGTTAAGAAGACTAAGTCGCTAAGACAAGGAAGAAGTGAAGGTGAAGAGCTGATGTTGGGTGATGAGAAGACCGATCAAAGTGGACAGCTTGACTTACCTCGGTAGTATTATTAGTAAAGACGGTGATGCAGTGAAGATGCTAAAAGTAGAAAAACCAAGCCCCAGGGTGTTTTTTGACAGTTAAAAGAAAAGTTTGGAAGAAACGGAATATAAGTCTGTGATCCAAGATTAGAATGTTGGAAGCTATAGTGGTGACATTGGTGAAGTATGATTCTGATGCTTGGGTGCTTCTTCCGAAAAACGGAAGAAGATTTGCTAGCTGTTTTCCAGAGAAATTGCCTACGGATTATTATGGGTTCCCAACTGATTGACCGTATGTCAAACAGTAAGCTGTACGATAAATGTGGTTTAATCCGCTTTCTAGGGCTAGTGTAAAGAGGGAGGCTTTGAATAGATTGTGATGGATGAGGAGCGTGCGTAGCTGTGTTGGCCTCAGGTGGCTTGGTGTCTCCGTGAGGTTTTAGTGGTAATAGTAGTAGCACTTTCAGAGATATCTTAGTGTTTATTGGGATGTATTAATCGTTTACATTGTAAGTGCCAGAAAATATTTTTCATCAGAAATAGTATTCACAAGTCATAGGCAGCGCGCAAGCGCTGCCTAAGTAAAGAACGATACGGGCACAATGTGTTTTTTTTTTTTTTTTTTTTTTTTTTTTTTTTTTTTTTTTTTTTTTTTTTTTTTTTTTTTTTTTTTTTTTTTTTTTTTTTTTTTTTCTCCATACCCGGGCACTTCGTATCGAAGGAGTCGTCGTAGGAACTTTGAAAAGGGCTCATTCGATTGGAAATTGGAGTGGCTAGTGCCCTTTTTAATAGTCGAAAGTAATTGGAGGGCGACTAGCCCCCCCCTCCCACGCCCATTATTCCCCCAAACACATCCAATCAAATTTTGAGATAATGATTTTGTTCAGCGTAGTTGATTTTCAGATAGAAAATATTTTTTGAGGAGGACACTCCCCCACAACCCTCAGGGCAAGTGTTTTAAGTAATGCCCTGGGGGTATATAAGGTTTTTATAGAAGGCGTTGTCGTAGAAACTTCAAAACAGGCTCATTCGATTGGAAATTCAAAGGGCTAGTACCCTTTTTAATAGTCGAAAGTGATTGGAGGGCAACTACCCCCCCCCCCCCCACGCCCATCGTTCCCCAAACACATCCAATCAAAATTTTGAGATAGCCATTTTGTTCAGCATAGTTGATTTCCAGATAGAAAATATGTTTTTGAGGAGGACACTCCCCCACAACCCTCAGGGCAAGGGTTTTAAGTAATGCCCTGCGGGCACATAAGGTTTTTTATAGAAGGCGTTGTCGTAGAAACTTCAAAACAAGCTCATTTGATTGGAAATTCAAAGGCTAGTACCCTTTTTAATAGTCAAAAGTGATTCGAGGGCAACTAGCCCCCCCCCCCCCCACAACCCCCACCCCCACGCCCATCATTCCCCCAAACAGATCCAATCAAAATTTTGAGATAGCCATTTTGTTCAGCGTAGTTGATTTCCAGATGAAAAATATGTTTTGATGAGGAGGACACTCCCCCACAACCCTCAGGGCAAGGGTTTTAAGTTATGCCCAGGGGGCATATAATGTTTTTATAGAAGGCATTGTTGTAGAAACTTAAAAAAAAAACAGCTCATCCGATTGGAAATTCAAAGGGCTGGTGCCCTTTTTAATAGTCGAAAGTGATTGGAGGGCAACTAGCCCCCCCCCCCACGCCCATCATTCCCCCAAACACATCCAATTGAAATTTTGAGATAGCCATTTAGTTCAGCGTAGTTGATTTACAGATAGAAAATATGTTTTTTTGAGGAGGATACTCCGCCACAGCCCTCAGGGCAAGGGTTTTAAGTTATGCCCTGGGGGCATATAAGGTTTTATAGAAGTCGTTGTCGTAGAAACTTCAGAAAAGGGCTCATTCGATTTGAAATTCAAAGGGCTAGTGCCCTTTTTAATAGTCGAAAGTGATTAATAATATTTTTTGTTGTTGTTGTTGTTTAGACCAGGGCACTTCGTATCGAAGGATTTTGTCGTGGGAACTTCGAAAGGGGCTCATTCGATTGAAAATTTAAAGGGCTGATGCCCTTTTTAACAGTCGAAAGTGGTTGGAGGGCAACTAATCCCCCTTCCACTCCCACCCTCCCATTTGCCCATTATGTTTAAAAACTAAATGTTGCCTTAAGATTAAATCAAAATGCACTGTGATAATGCTAATTCCCAATAAGGCATCTCAGCAGTATCCCAAGAACGACTGAGGGTATTATGTTCAAACTTTCGAGGCTACTTCTGCTCTTAAAATTTAACCAAATCAAAATAGTGTAAGTGTATCCAGCTACCAAAGAAAGTAAACAGATTTTTTTTGTGAATGGTATCAAGTTTTTCCATTTCAGGTCAACTAGAGGAGGAATTTCCATTTCAGGTTTGGTAATAAGCCATGACGTGAGAAATTAGTTTCCTCTAATTTGACATATTCTTTCAGGGTTTTGGGGGGCTAGTGTCAAACATTTTATTTCAAGAGTGGGCTTCGAGTATTTTGTTTCCTCTGTTTGGAAACTTGTTTTAAACGCAAATTATTGGTTGACAAATTAGTATATTTCAATGATTGGAACTATAAAAGAAACATAAGAGTGAGTCCAATAGGATAAAAACTGTTCCGATACAAAACAAATTCGATATATATATATATATATATATATATATATATATATATATATATATATATATATATATATATATATATATATATATATATATATATATATATATATATCGAATTATAGTTACTAATCTTGCTCTTCAACGAAATTTCAGCGTACTTATTTTACATTAGTGAGTAACATTAAAGAGTAAGTTGCAATTTGAGCTAAAATTATGTTTTTGTCTGTTGTGAAAAGTACTATCGAGTGTAAATAAATGGTTAGAAAATTTACGAAGACCTGACAATATTCCAAAAGTGCAATGCAGGTGGTTGCAACCTATGTTCCTATTGCACCACGTGGCATATTTTTGTTAGCTGTGGAAGTTTCTTTCCTCGTGTTGCCTTTGGTACTCACTGCCTAAGCGAAGTGAAGTTCGAAGGCTGGAGCTGCTGTCTGTAGCAACTCGTATTATATGTTGTTGAAACATTAATTTATGCGTCAAAAGTCATGATTATTTTACTATTTTCTTTTTTGCTATGACCCTGTGGCTTTTCTTCGCAAGACTTATCTATTTTAAAATCAAAAATGGAGCCATAGTCGATGGTGGAAATGTGGATTGGTATTTGATGTGCAATGCGGGGCCTGAGGCTCAATCCCGCTGCAGCGGGGCCTAAGCAAGGGCATTTATAGTCAAGAAGTGTTGTTAATATGTAGATTGGAAAACGTAGCCAAATATTGGATTGGGATCACTACCAAAATCCTAATTTTTACCAAATTAACCAAATTCAAGTCACATAAGAACATCCTAGAACAAAGCGTTAGTTATTCTTATATCTACAAATATAGAGAAATATTGTAATTCAATTTTTTTTGAACTAGTTCTATAGATTTAGGTTGCACAGGCCGAGAAGCAATAAATTTTTATTTGTTTTTATGTTGCGCTCTTTACTTCATTGGAAAACTTTTTTGCTAATTTATGGTCGTTTTTCTTTGGGGTACATTGTAAATCTGACAGGACGTTCTTTGTCTAACCTAGGTAATGGCACAAAAAAGGCTAACGGTAGTTTATGAAAAAATATAGCATTGATTGTAAGTTTTAGTTCTGACCTCGTACCAACTCTCTCAGGGATAATTAACTTAGCTTAAGATATGGTTGCTCTCATTGCATTTTCTGTTCGCAATTCGAATTATTCCTACCTGAATTCGAATAATTCAGGTAGGGTTATATGATAATAAGATTTATCATTCTGCTTGATATAGTAAAAATCAATATATCCGTTGTGTATATATCCTAGTTTATTTATTTATGGTATTTTCTTTTTATCCCATTCCTCACTCGTCTATTTTGGTATTTCTTTTTCAGATAAGAGTTGCATCTGTTGCTCCAAGAGTTAGCACTGAACCTGATGTGTTTGAAGGTGCTTCTTTTACAATGACTGCTGGCGACTATAGCAGTTTGCTTGAATTGGTCAATGCAGAATTAGAACAAGCCAAGGTATGAATGCGGAAGCCAGTATCCTTTCTAATGCTATTTGCTTATATCATCTGTATCTTTTCAAAGGGGCTTCAACCTCGGGTGCCGGTGGTGGCTATAACAGCTGCCCGGAACTGGTCAATATAAGCTTGGAATAAGCCAAGATGAGAACATAGTTGTGGCCACAATCTTTTCTAATGCCATTTGAAGATTAAATTCTATGTATTTACTCAGCATTACTGAATATCTAGAAATTTTTTTTGTTTTTTTTTTTTTTTTTTTTTTTTTTTTTTTTTTTTTTTTTTTTTTTGCAGGGCTTCTTTGGACTCTGGGTGATGATTAGAAATATTTTTATATTTCTATATACATAAATATATTTTATATATACTACATTAAATAAGGTTTTAGTGTTTCTTTTATGAGGATGCTGGGGGAATTTTCAAAGATTGAATAAGCGGCCCTATCAATAGTTATATGTCCTGGTTTTACCCGAAAGTATAACTATTATATTTTATCAACCATTTGTATTTTCATTTTTTTTTTTTCCCATGCTTGAGTTAAAAGGGAATGTCATTGAAATTGTGTTTTAAGCTTAGGTTACTTAGGAGACTAGCTTATATTACATGGACTGCTTGAAATAGCATTTAACAACTGAAAACGTAAGTTTTATGGAGAACCTTAGTTTTTTTTTTTGCCTTGGCGCTTATATAAAGCGCCCAGGTCGCCCTTCTAAGGGCGTATTAAGGCCATCTTTAAGAATTTGTACGGTAACCCCTGAAAAATAGTGCATTTCGAATATCAGTAGGTGGACTCAGTGAGGTGGGATAAAGATCTTACAGAAGTAAACTGGCACGGACAAACCACACCCAGGCAAAGGAAGGGGGATCGATTCCCCTGGTACTTTCACGAATGCGATGCCAGAAGTATCTACATATCGGTATCTGATTATCTTCTGAAGCCTAGTAAAGATTACTCAAAATAATCCCTTTATTTTTATTTCTCGATATTTAGTATTTTCAATATAATTTTAATACCATTGATACCGGACCATCTTTCATAACTGGAGTTGTCGTCGTATAGCATCTGAAAAGGAGAGTAATATCAAAATAAAGTAGCCAATTTTTACTTGTTCCATATTTTCATCTATTTTTGTTGTATTCTTTTATTTCTTTCTATTTTTATTAGATTTGTATATAAAGAGATTATGGATATAATCCACACTTCCGATAATGTAGATTGAAAACCTTAAAACGAGGTACAACATGCTTGCCTTTTTGAAATTGGTGTGAAAAGGATCGGTCCTAAATCAAAATAAAAGCATTGAATCAAAATGACGGATTAAAAATAATACGTCGTATAATCATTGATATACTTCCCTAGGTTTTGAGTTGTAAATTAAAGCTACCCTTTTTATAGTTCTACAGCCTTCAGAAACATAGATTATAGTTTTACATAAAAAAAAAATTGTAGATTGTTTTTTTTTATGAAATTTCAGGCCATTAGAAAGAAAATTTTTGAGTCTTAGCGTTTCTTTTTCTTTTTTACATAGATTATAGAAATATAGATTATAGTTCTACATACAAAAAAATCATAGATTTTTTCTATGAAATTTTAGGCCATTAGAAAGAAAAATTTGGAGTCTTAACGTTTCCTTTTTTACATAGGTTATAGTAACATAGATTATAGTTTTACATAAAAAAAATTATAGATTGTTTTTTTTATGCAATTTTAGGCCATTAGAAAGAAAAGTTTTGAGTCTTAACATTTCTTTTATATATATAGATTATAGAACATAGATTATAATTTTACATAAAAAAATTATAGATTTTTTTTATGAAATTTTAGGCCATTAGAAAGAAAATGCCTAAAATTTCCTAAAGGAAATTCTTTTTATTTGTCTTACTTTCTCTTTTCCGACTCAATTTTACATGTGGAGATGGTAAGGGGAATTGTCCGGAGCAAATTTTCCTACTAGAGGGGAGGGGATTTGCGAGGAAATAAGCCAGAATCATCCTCAAGAATTTTTTCGGTTGGAATTTTCAGCGAGAATGGAATTGTCTGGAGGAAATTTACCTGGTGGGGGTATTTTACGTGGGAGGAACTTTCCATGGGAGAAGGAATTTTTCATGGAGGGGGAGCCAGATCTCCCGGTACTATTTGGAAAACGATCAGAAATTAAATAAAGAAAACAAGTTTTTTTTCAACTGAAAGAAAGGAGAAATATCAAAGCTTAAAACGGACAGAAATTGTTACCTATGTGAGGGGGGTCGTTCCTTCTTCAATACCTTGCTTTTACGCTAAAGTTGGATTTTTTGTCCCAATTCTTTAAGAAGGACTCCTGAAATACAAGGGCCGTTTAAATAGAACAATAAGAAGCTGTTTTTTGTTGTTATAGTAGTTATAACATAAGTGCAGACAGCGCTTGGGTTCCTTTTCCATTTTGTTGCGACAATTTATCATCAAGGTTTTCTCAGGAATAGGCAAGCCTCCAGATCTTTCTGGGGATGCTATCTCCAAAGACATATTGCTATCTTCAAAGACATATTGGAGTGCTATCTTCAGAGACATATTATCTGGACTTTTCAACTAAGCTGAACAAAATGACAATCTCAAAATTTTGATAGGACGATTTGGGGGGAAAAGGGGCGTAGGAGTGTGGCTAGTTGCCCTCCAATATCAGTGGTCATTCAAATACGGCACTAGAGATTTTAATTTCCGTTCGAATGAGCCCTCTGCCGATGTTGTAGGATCATTGGTTTGATACGATCACCTCTGACAGGAAAAAAAAAACAAACAAAAAAAACAAATGAATACGCATCCGTGATCTTTCTTCTGGCAAAAATACGAAAATTCTTCTGGCAAAAAATACTTGCTCTTACGCTAAAGTTTGATTTTTTGTCCCAATTCTTTAAGAAGGACTCCTGAAATACAAGGGCCGTTTAATTAGAACAATAAGAAGCTGTTTTTTAATTCTAGAAAACTTTAGAGTGAGGTACTAAGGAGGGGGAATATATGTAATAATTTCTGTTCGTTTAAATTCTTGATGCTGCTTTTTAATTTCGGTTGAAAAAAACTTCTTTTTCTATTTAACTTTCTTTATTCATTTTTTTTTATATTACCTGTTTGTAGATCATGAATCTTCAATATAATTAACTTAGTGCAATATATTTCCTTTTATTCTTAATTTAAGACTTCAGCGTCTAATGAAACAGAAGTTCATATGGTCGAGAAATACATCGAGTCCTTTGCTACTGGTTCCTTAGATGCTCATAAAGACGGATCAAGGTTTTGGATCAAGAATAAGGGACCAATAATTGAAACGTGAGTGTCAAATCCTCTTTTTTTCTAAATAACTTTTGATTATTTGTTTTCAAAGGTTTTGGCTGTTTGGTCAA
This sequence comes from Artemia sinica, assembly GCA_027921565.1. Taxonomy (NCBI): domain Eukaryota; kingdom Metazoa; phylum Arthropoda; class Branchiopoda; order Anostraca; family Artemiidae; genus Artemia; species Artemia sinica. The sequence continues at coordinate 24,276,959 of CM051262.1, forward strand.
ACGTTTTGGCACTGGGGGAAGTTTGTGCGTTAATAAATGTTATTTCATAAAATGATTTGTGGTGTCGAATTCTTGTATTAAGCTTTTTGTTATTTATCTCAATTTGTGTGACATTGAAATAACACTTAAGTGTAAATTAGTGTAACATGAAGAGACAGCATGTCGTGAGAAAATCTTTTTTTCTCAATCGAAAAATCTCACTTTCCTATTCAGATACATTTTACTAAAATAAATTCTTGTTTCCATGGGGGAATGGGAGGGGGTTCTGCATCTACTCTGATCCCTTACTAGCAGTGCTTATTAACAAACAATTGATTTAGCGAAAAGTCTTATCTGGGTTTTATAGTTAAATTTATTAGTTTTTTTCAGTAAGTTTTTTTTTTCTTCTTGAAGCTTTAGCTTGTCTCAATGTATGGTGCCAAAATCTTGTATAAATATTGAGAAATAAACTAGGAGACAACAAATGTTTGTTTATTATGTACCTGAAAAGTATATGAATTTTAAGGAAATGAAAGATGGCTCTAGTTTTTAGAAAAAGATAATAGCTTAGTCAAATGGTAAAAACAATTATTTACGTGAGCACATGGGAGCAGTCCTTAAAGTAGATGTCATTTTTTAGCCGTACTTGCACATAAGGAGGAAAGAGGGATAGGGTGAACCCCCCCCCCCCCCCCCCCACACACACACACACAACCACCTGATAGACACAACCACCTGATAGATCTAGCCGATCTTCGCTCACGCTAAAGTTGAAAAATATCGGCCTGAGAGTGCACTTCAGCCCTCTCGTATCCCAAAGGATACATACGCTCTTACACTCTTGTGTATTTATGTTTGTTCCTCAAATAAAAAGAGTTTAAATCATCGAAAATAAAATCTCAGTAAAATAAACTTTGTTATAAATGATTTTAATTTCAAACTTTTCTGGCAATTTTTTCGTACTTAACTCTTGAAAAATACCACTTATAACATGTTTCTGGGTTCTATACGAGTCTATCATTAGCGATTGAGCCTCTTAGCTTGCTTCTAGATTGGTCCTCATTTATTAAGGGCTGCAAATTAATGAAGTGATCTTAAGGTGGGTGCTCTCTGTTTCAACGTTTTAATAACCTGGAAAACTAATAACAGTATTAGGATGCGAAAGTTCAACTCTTGTGGAAGGGTTTAAAGTGAATATAATAGACTAAGTTAATTTTGTATTGCCAGTTGTGGTTTAATCTTCAGCATGTAAACATTCATATAGCGAGCTATAGTTCAAAATTTTTTATGTGTACTTTTATTATTATTATTATTTTTTATATCATTATTTTTACTAACTTTGTGAAAGACTTAAGTTCGAGACGCTACAAATCCTCCCCGCGGTCGAACCTCATATTCTCGCCCTAAGCTAAAATAAGATTACCAAAGGAGGTAAACACATTAAGGGACTCTACAGGAAGATATGCAAAGAATAACTTGACGAAAAGTAAACTACTAATGAAAGAGTTTGCAGTGGCAACCAAAAGAGTTCATAGGAAAATCCAGGGATATAGTTTTGACAAAACGACGAATGAAGTTTGATCTGAACGACTTGTCTCCTCAGTGGAATATGGAGGAATTGGGCAACAACGCGTTCTTCCGATGGCACACATTCACCCTATAAAACTTTCTAATCTCTGCTGAAGGTCTGATTTGTTTTTCATAACGACTGCTAGCTCATCTCAGGAATCACTCGCCTTATGATATTTTCTTGTGTATCCTTCTTAAATAATACCTTTCTTAATGCCTCTTCCAAGGCTACCACCCCCCTCACCACGGAAGTCCCACAAAAATATAACCCCCTCATTTCTCACAGGTTAGCTCGTTGTTTCTTCTTTCTCACTTTTCTCTTATGTTTGTTTGATAGAGTTAATTGATTTACTATTTGAGTAAGTTAGCTATCATTATACCGCGCTTTTTTGTATTAAAATGTACCAGTTAACAAAATAACTTATTTAAATTTTATTGCCGAAACTGTTGTAAACCATCCAACTTTATTTACCACTTCTACCCTTGCCACACTTCATAGAAACTTAGTTTTTTTTTTCTTGTTACGCATCTAACATTTTTACTTAAGGCTTATAATACAGTGAAAACTGTACAAGCAGTAATGAAATATACACTATACACTTAACCTACGAAATCAAAAATTTCTATTTTAGAGTGTTAACCTTCAGTCTACTAGGAAAACCCTTCGAGAGTTCTTTCATGAAAATTTCCTCTTTGTTCTTAGTTAATCGACTTAAAAGAATTGAAAGTATTTCTTGTTAACTTCTTCTATTTTTCCCAAAGCTATATTGGTTTCATTGAAACATATCGTGACCCATCCGGTGTTTTGAGAATTGATAGTATTGAAAGAATTGAAAATATTTCTTGTTAACTTCTTCTATTTTTCCCAAAGTTATATTGGTTTCATTGAAACATATCGTGACCCATCTGGTGTTCGTGGAGAGTTTGAAGGATTTGTTGCCGTTGTCAATAAGCCCATGTCTACCAAATTTTCTGTCTTAGTCGAAAAAGCTGAAACCCTGTTGAAACTTCTTCCATGGGACCAAGTTTTGGAAAAGGATACCTTTTTGAGGCCTGATTTCACTTCTTTGGATGTTGTTTCGTTTGCTGGTAGTGGAATTCCAGCTGGAATCAATATACCAAACTGTAAGTAGGGTACTTATAATCAAACTATGTATCTTCATTATTTTTTTTTATGGGTTTAGTTTGTGTGTCGAAGAGTCTGCTTTCAAGAGATAAAAGAACATGTATGTGGTTTTCAGGTTAGGTTAGGTTCTTCAAGATTTCTTCAAAATTTCTTGTTCTTCAAGAAATCACTGCGTAAATCCTGCGACAGATTACGGTGACTTACAGTTTAATTTGGGCTTTCAGCACATCAACGCCGCACCATACCAACTTTTAGAGATAACAGTTGGTCTCTTATGGTATTATTTCTTACTCCCTATTTTGGATCTTCTGGAAGGGTGCCAAGTACGTTTCTTAGCCCGAGAATAAAGTGGGTAGCCATATGCGGTCTTAAGTGCCCATTATGCAGTAATTTTCAGAATTTACGATTTTAGTTATATTGTATTGCCAGTCATAGATTCTCTCGGTCCAAATATTCGAAATTTTCAAAACTCAAATATATATATATTCGTGTTAAGTTGAGGATTTAAAATATAAATGAATAAAGGTAAAAAAGATAAAGTAAATAATAATAAAATTGAGTAAATATGATAGAAGTATAAAGTACATAAAAGTATAAAGCAGATAGTTGTATAAAGTAAGCAATGGTAAAATAGATAAAGTAAATCTAAAATGGAAATGAATAAAGTATATATTAAAATCGGGACTCTGTGTCCCCGAGTGAAAGCCAAATGCTTTTAGTTAGCCGAGAATATGGAGAAAATGTTTCAAACTGTGTCTGAAATTTTGCAAAATTTTGCGGTAGAGCTTATTCCAACGAAAAAAAAACTATTTATTTGCATAGGTAAACGCATTGGCTATATACCTAAAAAAATCATATTGCGAGATTTTTTTTCTGTTATTGTATCTTTTTTTCTGACTAACAATAGCTATCTGTTATGGAAAAGAAAAGACAAAAGTTATTTAAGCTCATTGTAAAAGCAGATCAGTCCCATTTTTAATGACTAGAATGATTAAAATGGAAAAAAAAAAAAGTTATTTGAGGTCATTCTAACAGCAGATCAGTCCAATTTAATGACTAGAATGAATAAAATAGAAAAAAAAAGTTATTTGAGGTCATTCTAACAGCAGATCAGTCCCATTTAATGACTAGAATGATTAAAAGAGAAAAAAAAAAAGTTATTTGAGGTCATTCTAACAGCAGATCAGTCTCATTTAATGACTAGAATGAAATGATTAAAAATAAAAAAAAAAAGTTATTTGAGGTCATTCTAACAGCAGATCAGTCCCATTTAATGACTAGAAATGATTAAAAGAGAAAAAAAAAAAAAGTTATTTGAGGTCATTCTAACAGCAGATCAGTCCCATTTAATGACTAGAATGATTAAAAGAAAAAAAAAGTTATTTGAGGTCATTCTAACAGCAGATCAGTCCATTTAATGACTAGAATGAATAAAATAGATTAAAAAAAAAAAAAAAGTTATTTGAGGTCATTCTAACAGCAGATCAGTCCCATTTAATGACTAGAATGATTAAAAGAGAAAAAAAAAAGTTATTTGAGGTCATTCTAACAGCAGATCAGTCCAATTTAATGACTAGAATGATTAAAGAGAGAAAAAAAAAAGTTATTTGAGGTCATTCTAACAGCAGATCAGTCCCATTTAATGACTAGAATGATTAAAATGAAAAAAAAAAGTTATTTGAGGTCATTCTAACAGCAGATCAGTCCAATTTAATGACTAGAATGATAAAATTAAAAAAAAAAAAAAAAAGTTATTTTTGAGGTCATTCTAACAGCAGATCAGTCCCATTTAATGACTAGAATGATTAAAAGAGAAAAAAAAAAGTTATTTGAGGTCATTCTAACAGCAGATCAGTCCAATTTAATGACTAGAATGAATAAAATAGAAAAAAAAAGTTATTTGAGGTCATTCTAACAGCAGATCAGTCCCATTTAATGACTAGAATGATTAAAAGAGAAAAAAAAAATTATTTGAGGTCATTCTAACAGCAGATCAGTCCAATTTAATGACTAGAATGAATAAAATAGAAAAAAAAAGTTATTTGAGGTCATTCTAACAGCAGATCAGTCCCATTTAATGACTAGAAATGATTAAAAGAGAAAAAAAAAAAAAAAAGTTATTTGAGGTCATTCTAACAGCAGATCAGTCCCATTTAATGACTAGAATGAAATGATTAAAATAAAAAAAGTTATTTGAGGTCATTCTAACAGCAGATCAGTCCCATTCAATGACTAGAATGAAATGATTAAAATAGAAAAAAAAGTTATTTGAGGTCATTCTAACAGCAGATCAGTCCATTTAATGACTAGAATGAATAAAATAGAAAAAAAAAGTTATTTGAGGTCATTCTAACAGCAGATCAGTCCCATTTAATGACTAGAATGATTAAAAGAGAGAAAAAAAAAAAAAAGTTATTTGAGGTCATTCTAACAGCAGATCAGTCCAATTTAATGACTAGAATGAATAAAATAGAAAAAAAAAAGTTATTTGAGGTCATTCTAACAGCAGATCAGTCTCATTTAATGACTAGAATGATTAAAAGAGAAAAAAAAAGTTATTTGAGGTCATTCTAACAGCAGATCAGTCCATTTAATGACTAGAATGATTAAAATGGAAAAAAAAGTTATTTGAGGTCATTCTAACTGCAGATCAGTCCAATTTAATGACTAGAATGAATAAAATAAAAGAAAAAAAAGTTATTTGAGGTCATTCTAAACAGCAGATCAGTCCCATTTAATGACTAGAAGAATGATTAAAAGAGAAAAAAAAAAAAAAGTTATTTGAGGTCATTCTAACAGCAGATCAGTCCAATTTAATGACTAGAATGAATGAATAAAAGAAAAAAAAAGTTATTTGAGGTCATTCTAACAGCAGATCAGTCCCATTTAATGACTAGAATGATTAAAAGAGAAAAAAAAAGTTATTTTTGAGGTCATTCTATCAGCAGATCAGTCCAATTTAAGGTCTAGAATGAATAAAATAGAAAAAAAAAGTTATTTGAGGTCATTCTAACAGCAGATCAGTCCCATTTAATGACTAGAATGATTAAAAGAGAAAAAAAAGTTATTTGAGGTCATTCTAACAGCAGATCAGTCCCATTTAATGACTGGAATGAAATGATTAAAATAGAAAAAAAAGTTATTTGAGGTCATTCTAACAGCAGATCAGTCCCATTCAATGACTAGAATGAAATGATTAAAATAGAAAAAAAAGTTATTTGAGGTCATTCTAACAGCAGATCAGTCCAATTTAATGACCAGAATGATTAAAATAGAAAAAAAAGTCATTTGAGGTCATTCTAACAGCACATCAGTCCCATTTAATGACTAGAATGATTAAAATAGAAAAAAAAAAGTTTATTTGAGGTCATTCTAACAGCAGATCAGTCCCATTTAATGACTAGAATGAATGATTAAAAGAGAAAAAAAAAGTTATTTGAGGTCATTCTAACAGCAGATCAGTCCAATTTAATGACTAGAATGAATAAAATAGAAAAAAAAAAAAAGTTATTTGAGGTCATTCTAACAGCAGATCAGTCCCATTTAATGACTAGAATGATTAAAAGAGAAAAAAAAAAGTTATTTGAGGTCATTCTAACAGCAGATCAGTCCCATTTAATGACTAGAATGAATAAAATAGAAAAAAAAAAAAAAAGTTATTTGAGGTCATTCTAAACAGCAGATCAGTCCCATTCAATGACTAGAATGAAATGATTAAAATAGAAAAAAAAAAGTTATTTGAGGTCATTCTAACAGCAGATCAGATCCCCATTCCAATTTAATGACCAGAATGATTAAAATAAAAAAAAAAGTCATTTGAGGTCATTCTAACAGCACATCAGTCCCATTTAATGACTAGAATGATTTAAAATAGAAAAAAAAAGTTATTTGAGGTCATTCTAACAGCAGATCAGTCCCATTCAATGACTAGAATGATTAAAATTAAAATAAAAAAAAAGTTATTTGAGGTCATTCTAACAGCAGATCAGTCCCAATTTAATGACTAGAATGAAATGATTAAAATAGAAAAAAAAGTTATTTGAGGTCATTCTAACAGCAGATCAGTCCCATTTAATGACTAGAATGATTAAAAGAGAAAAAAAAAAAGTTATTTGAGGTCATTCTAACAGCAGATCGTCCCATTTAATGACTAGAATGAAATGATTAAAATAGAAAAAAAAGTTATTTGAGGTCATTCTAACAGCAGATCAGTCCAATTTAATGACTAGAATGATTAAAATAAAAAATAGAAAAAAAAAAAGTCATTTGAGGTCATTCTAACAGCAGACATCAGTCCCATTTAATGACTAGAATGATTAAAATAGAAAACAAGTTATTTGAGGTCATTCTAACAGCACATCAGTCCCATTTAATGACTAGAAGAATGATTAAAATAGAAAAAAAGTTATTTGAGGTCATTCTAACAGCAGATCAGTCCCATTTAATGACTAGAATGATTAAAAGAGAAAAAAAAAGTTATTTGAGGTCATTCTAACAGCAGCATTTAATGATCAGAATAAAATTAAAAAAAAAATTTATTTTAGGATTCTAACAGCAGATCAGTCCCATTTAATGACTAAAATTAAAAGAGAAAAAAAAAAGTTATTTGAGGTCATTCTACAAACAGCAGATCAGTCCCATTTAATGACTAGAATGAATAAAATAGAAAAAAAAAGTTATTTGAGGTCATTCTAACAGCAGATCAGTTCCATTCAATGACTAGAATGAAATGATTAAATAGAAAAAAAAAAAGTTATTTGAGGTCATTCTAACAGCAGATCAGTCCCAATTTAATGACCAGAATGATTAAAATAGAAAAAAAAGTTATTTGAGGTCATTCTAACAGCACATCAGTCCCATTTAATGACTAGAATGATTAAAATAGAAAAAAAAGTTATTTGAGGTCATTCTAACAGCAGATCAGTCCCATTCAATGACTAGAATGAAATGATTAAAATAGAAAAAAAAGTTATTTGAGGTCATTCTAACAGCAGATCAGTCCAATTTAATGACCAGAATGATTAAGTCCAAATTAAAATAGAAAAAAAGTCATTTGAGGTCATTCTAACAGCACATCAGTCCCATTTAATGACTAGAATGATTAAAATAGAAAAAAAAGTTATTTGAGGTCATTCTAACAGCAGATCAGTCCCATTTAATGACTAGAATGAAATGATTAAAATAGAAAAAAAAGTTATTTGAGGTCATTCTAACAGCAGATCAGTCCCATTTAATGACTAGAATGATTAAAAGAGAAAAAAAAGTTATTTGAGGTCATTCTAACAGCAAATCAGTCCCATTTAATGACTAGAATGAAATGATTAAAATAGAAAAAAAAAAAGTTATTTGAGGTCATTCTAACAGCAGATCAGTCCAATTTAATGACTAGAATGATTAAAATAAAAAAAAAAAAAGTCATTTGAGGTCATTCTAACAGCACATCAGTCCCATTTAATGACTAGAATGATTAAAATAGAAAAACAAGTTTATTTGAGGTCATTCTAACAGCAGATCAGTCCCCTTAATGACTAGAATGAAATGATTAAAATAGAAAAAAAAGTTATTTGAGGTCATTCTAACAGCAGATCAGTCCCATTTAATGACTAGAATGAAATGATTAAAATAGAAAAAAAGTTATTTGAGGTCATTCTAACAGCAGATCAGTCCCATTTAATGACTAGAATGAAATGATTAAAATAGAAAAAAAAAGTATTTGAGGTCATTCTAACAGCAGATCAGTCCCATTTAATGACTAGAATGAAATGATTAAAATAGAAAAAAAAAGTTATTTGAGGTCATTCTAACAGCAGATCAGTCCCATTTAATGACTAGAATGAAATGATTAAATAGCAAAAAAAAGTTATTTGGGGTCATTCTAACAGCAGATCAGTCCCATTTAATGACTAGAATGATTAAAAGAGAAAAAAAAAGTTATTTGAGGTCATTCTAACAGCAGATCAGTCCCATTTAATGACTAGAATGAAATGATTAAAATAGAAAAAAAAAGTTATTTGAGGTCATTCTAACAGCAGATCAGTCCAATTTAATGACTAGAATGATTAAAATAGAAAAAAAAAAAGTCATTTGAGGTCATTCTAACAGCACATCAGTCCCATTTAATGACTAGAATGATTAAAATAGATTTAAAAAGAAAAAACAAGTTATTTGAGGTCATTCTAACAGCAGATCAGTCCCATTCAATGACTAGAATGAAATGATTAAAATAGAAAAAAAAAGTTATTTGAGGTCATTCTAACAGCAGATCAGTTCCCATTTAATGACTAATGAAATGATAAAATAGAAAAAAAAGTTATTTGAGGTCATTCTAACAGCAGATCAGTCCAATTTAATGACCAGAATGATTAAAATAGAAAAAAAAAAAAAAGTTATTTGAGGTCATTCTAACAGCAGATCAGTCCCATTTAATGACTAGAATGAAATGATTAAAATAGAAAAAGAAAGTTATTTGAGGTCATTCTAACAGCAGATCAGTCCAATTTAATGACTAGAATGATTAAAAAGAGAAAAAAAAGGTTATTTGAGGTCATTCTAACAGCAGATCAGTCCCATTTAATGAGTAGAATGAATGAAATGATTAAAATAAAAAAAAAAGTTATTTGAGGTCATTCTAACAGCAGATCAGTCCAATTTAATGACTAGAATGATTAAAAGAGAAAAAAAAAAAGGTTATTTGAGGTCATTCTAACAGCAGATCAGTCCCATTTAATGACTAGAATGAAATGATTAAAATAGAAAAAAAAGTTATTTGAGGTCATTCTAACAGCAGATCAGTCCCATTTAATGACCAGAATGATTAAAATAGAAAAAAAAAAAAAGTTATTTGAGGTCATTCTAACAGCAGATCAGTCCCATTTAATGACTAGAATGAAATGATTAAAATAGAAAAAAAAGTTATTTGAGGTCATTCTAACAGCAGATCAGTCCCATTTAATGACTAGAATGAAATGATTAAAATAGAAAAAAAAAGTTATTTGAGGTCATTCTAACAGCAGATCAGTCCCATTTAATGACTAGAATGAAATGATTAAAATAGAAAAAAAGTTATTTGAGGTCATTCTAACAGCAGATCAGTCCCATTTAATGACTAGAATGAAATGATTAAAATAGAAAAAAAAGTTATTTGAGGTCATTCTAACAGCAGATCAGTCCCATTTAATGACTAGAATGAAATGATTAAAATAGAAGAAAAGTTATTTGAGGTCATTCTAACAGCAGATCAGTCCAATTTAATTACTAGAATGATTAAAAAGAAAAAAAAGTTATTTGAGGTCATTCTAACAGCAGATCAGTCCCATTTAATGACTAGAAAGGAAATGATTAAAATAGAAAAAAAAAAGTTATTTGAGGTCATTCTAACAGCAGATCAGTCCCATTTAATGACTAGAAGGAAATGATTAAAATAGAAAAAAAAGTTATTTGAGGTCATTCTAACAGCAGATCAGTCCCATTTAATGACTAGAATGAAATGATTAAAATAGAAAAAAAAAAGTTATTTGAGGTCATTCTAACAGCAGATCAGTCCCATTTAATGACTAGAAGGAAATGATTAAAATAGAAAAAAAAGTTATTTGAGGTCATTCTAACAGCAGATTAGTCCCATTTAATGACTAGAAAGGAAATGATTAAAATAGAAAAAAAAAAAGTTATTTGAGGTCATTCTAACAGCAGATCAGTCCCATTTAATGACTAGAAGGAAATGATTAAAATAGAAAAAAAAAGTTGTTTGAGGTCATTCTAACAGCAGATCAGTCCCATTAATGACTAGAATGAAATGATTAAAATAGAAAAAAAAGTTATTTGAGGTCATTCTAACAGCAGATCAGTCCCATTTAATGACTAGAAGGAAATGATTAAAATAGAAAAAAAAGTTATTTGAGGTCATTCTAACAGCAGATCAGTCCCATTTAATGACTAGAATGAAATGATTAAAATAGAAAAAAAGTTATTTGAGGTCATTCTAACAGCAGATCAGTCCCATTTAATGACTAGAATGAAATGATTAAAATAGAAAAAAAGTTATTTGAGGTCATTCTAACAGCAGATCAGTCCCATTTAATGACTAGAATGATTAAAAAAGAAAAAAAAAGTTATTTGAGGTCATTCTAACAGCAGATCAGTCCCATTTAATGAGTAGAATGAAATGATTAAAATAGAAAAAAAGTTATTTGAGGTCATTCTAACAGCAGATCAGTCCAATTTAATGACTAGAATGATTAAAAGAGAGAAAAAAAAGGTTATTTGAGGTCATTCTAACAGCAGATCAGTCCCATTTAATGACTAGAATGATTAAAATAGAACAAAAAAAAGTTATTTGAGGTCATTCTAACAGATGATCAGTCCAATTTAATGACTAGAATGATTAAAATAAAAAAAAAAGTCATTTGAGGTCATTCTAACAGCACATCAGTCCCATTTAATGACTAGAATGATTAAAATAGAAAAAAAAAGTTATTTGAGGTCATTCTAACAGCAGATCAGTCCAATTTAATGACTAGAATGATTAAAATAGAAAAAAAAGTTATTTGAGGTCATTCTAACAGCAGATCAGTCCCATTTAATGACTAGAATGATTAAAATGGAAAAAAAGATTAAGCCGAATCCTGAGTCATTGAATAAAAAAATGCATCCTAGTTTTGTCTTCCGATGCTTGCAGTTTTCTAGCTGACTTAAGATTAATTTTCAAGGGTATCCAGGGGAACTGTCCAAGGGTAACTTTCCATCCAGAAGTCTTTTGAGGCACAGTAAAAGTGGTTACCAAGACTGGAAAATTGTATCTCATGCAATTGGGCGAGTGTGGATGACTGCCCCTTATCAATTTTTCAAAATTTATCTTTTCATTTTTTAGATTCGTTTTATAGCTCCAAATAAATGTTGTTCTGTCCAATACCGTCGTCAGACGAAGAAGAAGAAAAGATTAACAAATGAACGTAACTATGACGTGGGTTTTTATTTGTCGATTTTTTCTTCTGAAAGTTAAATTTTTGGTAAATTAATTTAAAACAAATTTTCTTACAGCTTTTTTTATTCTTTTGTGTAGACATTCCAAACCTGTCCTACTCAAGGGCTTCTGTCGGGTGGTGGGGATTTGCCCCTCCCCTCCTTAGATTTTTGAAGAATACCTTTTTTGGGATGTTTTTCATAGAAACGTGCCTTTTTCTATGTTTCCTAAAAAAAGTGAAAAAGCAACGAAATTAGCCCCTCCTCCCGGTTTTGGAAAATACATTTTGCCCCCTCCCTTACATTTCCTGGTTTGTTAAGCATTTTTTTTATATTTGTTTTTCAAGAATTTAAAAATGTCTATTTCAGATGACGAAATTCGTCAGAGTGAAGGATTCAAAAATGTATCACTAGGAAATGTTATCCCAGCTAGCTATAAAGATGCAAGGATGCCTTTTGTTTCATCAGAAGATAAAGCTCTAATGGATAAATACAGGGTTGAATCATTTGAAGTTCAAGTAGGGCTTCACGAACTTCTTGGTAAGTTAGATTAGTTGTCCGCTGGTTAGTTCAAAAGGGGCTGCATATATTTACTACCCACCTCAAATTAGAGGTTTGTTAAGGTACAGTATATATCTCGTCAAGATAAATTAAAATGAAATTACAATAGATTTGTCTTCAAAATCTAATACAAGACCAAAAGCTTTCGACTCAGCAGTGGTGGAACATTTGTTTGATTTCCCTCATCATGCCATACTCTCTGATTAAACAAATAGACGATAATTGTGTTGAACTGTTACAAAGTTTTTAGGGAAATAATAACAATAAAAATAATGTCTATGGGGGATTAGTATAAATATAGATGAAGGGGAGTATAGACTGAATTCTATTTATAATAGTTTAATTAAAAGACAAGCCAAAACCTGGAATACTTGGAATAATGACATTGTGCATAATCAGCGCCAAACAAGTTCGAACCTTAAAAATAAAGACTAAAATTAAATGAACTTCAGAAAAAGTCAACGAGCTTTGGTTTAGATTGGCAGAAGAAAAAATCATTCAATTTATCAACTGCCATAGTAGTGAAGTTTTTTCACCTGTTTTTAATTTAATTGTTTTAACCTAGGGCGTCTGTAACTTTCTTTTTTAAATAAACAAACTCAGATTCCAATATCAGGCAGAAATCTTGCTTTGTCCTACTGTGTTGCCTTGCGCATTCTGATACATAAAAAATTGAATTATCACACTGGACGCTATTGAAATGTGCTTTTTCCTTTGTTTTGTGCAGCGTTTGTATTTTTTTTTTTCACTTTTCTTAATATTTTTTGTTTACTTTAGGATATTTTGTTGTTGTTTTTTCCTTGATAAGGGCTTCCGGAAGTGAAGCCGATACGTTCTGACGTTTCTTATCTTCGGTGAAAAAAGATTTGTTTTTGTTATTTTTCCATTGTCTTAATGGAAATTTATACCTGTTTTCTATATCTTCATTTTGTTTTAATTGTGGCTATAAACTCTGGGGATTACGGTTAAAACCTGTCGGTCGCAAGGCAGTCAAGCAGCGACAACACTCAAGGTAACTGTAACCAAGAAACTGATACAGCGCTGCTGTTTTGGCGTCAGGTTGCTCTGTGCTGCGGTGCGATAAGTTCTTAGCAGTAGGAGTAGTAAATAAATTTTGAAAAAGTCGCGGTTCTACATATTCTTCTGCCATACTGTGTTGAATTTCATTAGTAACAGAGATACAGAATGCATGTACAAAGGTGAGATAAAAGAAATCTCCTACGATATTATGAAAAATTGGAGCGTATGAACAGTTTACCAAAGGAGCTTGGGGACCGCGCGCACGTATTATTTACCTTTAGTCTCCATAAATTATTTTGATTGTACATGAAAGATCTAATTCCAACGAAAGATGACCTACCAAATTTGTGTCAGTTTTTTAACTCACCTTTAGTTATATTTATGGTTATCCAAAGGTCATGCAATCAAATCAAATGCCAGTTGCCTCATATGTGTCAAAATATAAGCAGCAGATCATCAAAATCAAACATCTATCTTTCGAAAGAACTTGCGCTCTGTTCTATTTTTTTTTTTTCAGTGTGGCGGCACATATACCCTGATTTTAAACATCTTGCTCTTTATTTTGAAAATTTCGCTCATTGACAGGGAAAATTTCATCTAGGAAGTTGTAAAAAAAACTGAGTCCACTGAAAGGTTTTGTTCGGGAAATATTTTTTGGCCCTCCAAACGAAAAGCAAGGCGAGTAAAGATTTTCATATTTTGATTCCTATATTATCTGTAACATTATATATTTGCAGTGAGGTGGGTAATAGGGCAGAAACTACTTCTGCGTCTTTTGTTGAAGTTAGTTGTTAATTTGTCATGAACATTAGAAAAAGTAACTTTTCGCCAAACTT
>CM051262.1:24296007-24306007 GCA_027921565.1 Artemia sinica
TTCTTTTTTCCGCAGCTAACTTGGCACTGGAACATTGTAGAGAGTTGTTTATTGGCTAATTTTAAAGGAAATTGCCACATCTAGTGCCTTTTGTAACCATAGAGGGTCTCCTCTCTTGGGGTAAAAACTACCACAAGTTAAACTCAGTCTTAATGTCTGGTTTTGTTGTTGTTTTTTTTTTTATCTTTTTCATCCTTTCTCTTACGCTCAATTATTTCATAGTCTGCCATTTGAGGTCAGATTCTCTCCCAAAAGACCAACATTTCTAGCTGTTGAAAAAAAACGAGCAGACCGAATGATTTGTTTGGTAAGTTCTCAAAACGTAGACATTGCATAATTGGGTGATGTCCACGTCTATCATTGGTAATTGCATGGAAAAAAAGGAATTTGAAAGTGTCTAACTTGAAAAATATGTAATTCCATTAATTTTTAATATTATTTGTTTTGTCGTTAACCTATAAATAAAAGTGTATTTAATTGAACCCTTTCTAGCACCTACTCCATGTATTTTTAAAAGATAACCTAGCTTTCGTAATTTCAATAGGGATCTTTTTAGGCCTAAGATTTGCTCGTATAATTTTTAAAACGGAGAGGGAGGGGGTTATGGTAGTCCCCATTTGAAGTTCTAAAGTTATCCTCCTGTTCTGAAGTAGGGAAGTGCGACCCTCGTAGGTTATGTTATTATCTCTCCTAAGGTAAATCTGAATAACAAAGTTTTTTTTCCTGATCTGATAATTTTCATATAAGATATTGAATAATAACAGTCTCCTTTTTTACAGTATGGGTTTAACTTTCTCTGTCACATAAAACAACCTTTATGATACACTTCCCTTACAAGTATGTATATCCTAGACTTTGTACACGAGGTCATGTAAAACACTTACAACATGTGAGCGAAAGACTCATTTCAAGCACTGTCAACAGTTGATTCAAAGTGAGCCGAATTTCTTTTCGAAATAATATAAAAGAAAAAAATAATAAATGGTGAAAATGATAAAGATATGGTAAAAGAAAAAATATAATAACCCATACTTCTTGGAGAACATGCAACTTCTACTGTTGCTGCTACTACTGATAACCCATTACAAAACCAAGCCGCGAAAATGGAGTCAAACTATTTTTTCTTTCCGCCTATTTATTGATGTACGGTCATGGAATAGAGTGACTAAACTTATCCTAAGACAATATCTCTGGGAAATATCTAGCTAGAGTATCTTCCTCTACTAACCGAAGGTTGAGGAAGGTATGTTATTCTAATATTAGTTCAAGGACATAACTTTCTATCCTTCCAAACTTTTTTCAACTGTGGAAAAAAACACCCTGTGTTTTAAATCTTCACTGGTTCCACCAGTGTACTAATAATACTACCAGATAAGTGAAAAAGAGGAAAACGGTTTTAATTTCTATTTCCAAACCTGTCATTGCATTGATAGCTAATTAAAGAAAAAGAATCCAGTATGTCTGTTTTTCGAAAATTGACACCGCTATGCGGGTTAAAAAGTAAGAAGTAATAGTTTTGCGGAAACTGAGAAGAGGGTTAGTGCTGGACTTAAGTTATCTTTTGACTTACTTACCTACTCGTACTTGCAGTAGGACTAGGCGTTTTCCCGCCTCACCTAACGTCTGGAATTCAGATGATATTTTGGAATTACCTCTTTGGACTTGTTCGTCATTTGACTACTTAATTTGATTTGTAAATTTGAAAATGTTCTTTTTTCAGGCTCACTCTCAGGCTAGGTACGCTATTTTACAAGTAATGCTAGAAGCTGATGGACTTCTAAGAATTGAAGAAAGAACAGGAGAGGATGGCAATCCTGATCTTTTGATTAAATTAGATCGCTCCAAAATTTCAACTGAAGGAAAACGGGTGATGGTGACTTCCTTAGAAACTGCAAGTAAGTAAAGTAACAAGGGAAGGAAAAGAAATTCAAAGACTTAAGAAAATAATGATGGCATATCTTCTATCTTTTCGTTGGATCAAAATCTAGTAACTTTTTGATGTATATGCTCCTTAATCATGAAAAACGGAACTTACCACAGTAATATTTTGTTTCAAAATTAAAAACAAGATTAATTTAAATAACTTCGATTAAGTTATCGATAGATTACTACTAAACACCTAATTACAGCACAAAACTGCTTGAGGCTAACACAAGCGTACAGGTCTTTCTCCGATGACCTGCGTTTACCCCCTCGGAAAATACCTCCCGCGAAATATTCCCCCCCCCCCCCCCCCCCGTGGAGTACATAGAAAAATAAAAAATGATGGAGTCTAATAGAAAAAAAAAAGATGTAAAAAAAAATTCCATGAAAAAGGCTATCATGGGCCGCGTTCTTTACCTAAGTAAAGAACGATGTTGGCACGATTTTTTTTTTCTTATCATTATTGTTTTTTAGACCAAGGCACTTCGTAGAGAAGGAGTTGTCGTAGAAACTTCAAAAACTACAATCATTCGATTGTAAATTGAGAGGGCTAGTGCCCTTTTTAATAGTCGAAAGTCATTGGAGGGCAAATAGCCCTCCTGAAATTGGAAGTTATAGTTCCCTTTTAAGAGTCAAAAGTGATAGAGCTCAACTAGCCCCTTCCCCCCCCCCCCCCAACAACCCCTATTTTCATCAAACGCAAATATCCCAATAACAGTTTACATTATTAAGTTAGACGTTTCAGGGTAAGTTGTGGGAGATTTTGACCTAGGCAGAGACACTATATGTGTACTTTTAATATTACTTCTACGGTTACTGTAACTAATGACACGAAGGGCATTAAGTTGAAAAATTTAGGGGGAGTTACAATTAAACGAAAAAACTATACGCATGCAAGTATTAAAGGGTCATATAAGTAATATCATAGGCAGCGCTGCTCTATCATAGCTAGTAATATCATTTATATTTTAAAAGAGCTAATTTGATTGGAAATTCAAAGTTCTAGTACCCTTTTAAGATTCAAGAGTGTTTGAAGTGCAATCAGTCCTCTCTTTAGCTCATATTTTCCAAACGCTCTCAATCAAAATTTTAAGACAGCCATCTGTTAAGCATAGCTGAAAGGTCTTGAAACTATATCTATAGGGCTATTGTGTAGGTCAAACCTCTACAGTTATGCAATTTGCTCATTATTTCCAACAATTGGTATAAAAAAAACAAATATTACTTTAAGATTAAGTCAAAACCCACTGTGTGTATGCTGGTTGCAACTAAGACATCTCAGCAATACCCAAGAAAGACTGAGGGTATTAAGTTCAAACTTTCGGAGCTACTTCTATTACTACTTCTGCCCTTAAAATTTAACAAAGTCAAAAGTGTGTAAGTGTATCAAAGCCGTCAAAGAGCATAGATATAATTTTTTGGGAAAGTTATTAAGTTTTATTTTTCAGATCAACTAGAGGAGGTATGAAACTAAATTAAACACTACTATTTCTGTCCGGATTTCCAAAAGGGTGTGTTTTGTTAAAAATTGTCGAAAAGTTTCTCCAACATACAAATAACACGCTAAACTATGAATTCTTAAAGAAAAAACCGAAAACATTTAAACTATTATTTTCTTTTTGCCTTAAAAAGACTATGTCAATACAAAACGAACAGAAATTAGTTAAAAAAAACTTTTTTCACAAAAAAAAAAAATCAAAGAAAAGTAGAGGACTCCATCAAACTAAAATGAGCAAAACTCATTCTTCTGGGCTTGGTATGTTTTGATGGGCGTCTTTGGGCTGAAAAACCTCTTCCTTGCTAATTTATCTACTATAAGCTGCCTCCCCGTAGTAGCATAATATTTGTAGGCATGAATATATAATGAGTCAGAGGTAATAGGCTTGAGACTGTCTGTGCAGGATTTCGACTCTTGTTGATAGAAGAGCATCGCCAAGTGCTGAAAACCATGTTGTGACCAAGATGGGCCCAGGATTGCACAAAGCCTCCATTCATGGAGGTCCCAGGGACTTCTTGCTGTCCGGTTCTAAGCCGGCTTAAGCACTTCGGTGTAGACTTGAGAAGATATGTGATCCCCGTCCTGCACTGGTATCCGGGATCATTGCTTTTCCTGAGGCCAAAATAATTTCAATGATTTAAAGAACATGAAAATTGGAACTTTTCAAATTGGAACGAATTCAGACGATTCGAACTGGACCTATTAGGAGTTTCAGAAACTCATATCCCAGGGGGAGGAAGCATGAAATTAGGTGATATAGAATTTGTTTACTCACGCAGAAAGGATGGGGTACATAGTCAGGGAGTAGGGCTCATGATGAATAAGGAAGCTGCTAAGTCTTGTTTAGGCTGGGAAGGTATTAGTAAAAGAATACTAATTGCTTATTTTATGACTAAAAAGTTCAGGGTATTAGTTATAGTAGCATATGCCCCTGTAGAAGCGACTGACGGAGATACTAGTGACTCGGAAGAATTTTACCTACAGTTACAGGAGCAAATAGACAGGGTCCAAGGTAGAAATATGAGGTTTTTACTAGGAGATTTTAACGCCCAGGTCGGTAGAAATAGGGATAGATGGTATCCTAGCCTAGGTAAATTTGGTGTAGGAAAAGAAAACAGTAATGGATACAGACTTTTGCAATTTTGTAGGTATAACAATCTAGTTATAACCAATACGGTGTTTTTGGTTATAAAATGGCTCATAAGTTAACATGGTGTTCACGTGATGGTAAGACAGCAAACCTTATTGATTATGTTATAGTAAACTGAAGACTGGCAGGATCAATACAAGATACTGGCGTATAAAGGAGTGCTGTTATTGATGTTAAAAGTAAAGATCACCATCTAGTAGTTTCAAGGGTTAATTTAAAGCTGAAATTTCGGACGGTTAACTACCTCTCGGGAAGTTATGATGTTAGTAGATTCCAGGAGGAGAATTTGAGAGATACTTTCCAGGAACAGTTGAATACTAAATTTCAGAGTTTAAAATTTGATAATGTGAAAGATGGTTTGAATAATTTAAGAAAAAATAATTTGTGAAGTTGCTGAAGGTGTTAATAGAAAGGAGAAAGGACTTGAACAAGAAATATCTGAGTGATAGATCATATGAAAACAAAAGGAATGTAAAGAAAGTGGAGAAAGCATTAAAATATGAACCAAGGAGGTGTAAAGTGGAGGCCATGGATAAAATTGCCGAGGATCTGGAAGCTAGACGGCATAATAGTAAAGTATTGTACTGGCATGTTAATAAATTGAGAGGGAGTAGTCAATCCGGACTTGGCCCAGTTAAAGATAGGAATGGGGCCACAACTAGCGATAAGGAAAGAATTAAAGAGAAATGGGCAGAACATTTTGAGAATTTGCTAAACCGAGATAAAGATGCAGGAAAAGATTTAGAGAAAAATGAAAAGTTTGTGATACCTTGGATGTGAAGGAAGTTTTATTTTGTGAGGAAGAATTAGCAACAGTACTAAAAGGATTAAAAAATAATAAGGCTCCAGGAGCTGATAGGGTGGTAAATGAGTTTCTGAAATATGGTGTCCCTGAGGTTAGAAATAAGTTACTGAAGATTATGAATATGATTTATGAAAAAGAGGAAGTACCTAAAGATTTTAGGAAAACCTTAAGTAAGCCACTTTATAAAAAAGGTGATAAAAGTGAGTGTGGTTATTATTGAGGCATTAGTCTGGTCTCTGTAGGTAGTAATATGATACTTTTTAGACTGAGAGATGCCGTAGACAAAGTTTTAAGAAAAGAACAGTGCGGTTTTAGAAAAGGTAGAGGATGTGTCGACTAAACTTTCCCTCCTAGGTTAATAATTGAGAAGTGCCTGAGTTGTCAAACACTTTTGGTCCTCAGTTTTATAGATTATGAGCAAGCGTTCGATTCTGTTGATAGAAGAGCTTTATTAAAGGTTTTATCCTTTTATGGTATACCAGACAAATACATTAAAGTGATTAGTGCTGTGCACGAGATAACACTGCTGCAGTTAAGGTAGGAAATGAGGTTAGTAGCTGGTTTTGCATTAAATCATGAGTTGAGCAGGGTTATGTTTTATCCCCCTTTACATGGATTATTTGATGAACTTTGTCTTAAGGAGCACAGGAAAGGCAATGGGGAGACCACGGAATCAAATGGGGAGGAAAAGGTTTCATGAACTTAGATTATGCTGACGATTTAAGCATCTTAGATGAAAGTGTGATCAAAATGAATGAAATTTTAGAGGTTTTGTGAGTTCAGGGTGCTAGAATAGGTTTGAAAATTAATGTTAAGAAGACTAAGTTACTAAGGCTAGGAATAAGTGAAGATGAAAAGGTGACGTTGGGTAATGAAAAGATTAATCACGTGGGCAGCTTCACTTACCTTGGTAGTATTATCAGTAAAGATGGTGGGAGCAGTGAAGATGTTAAAAGTAGAATAGCCAAGGCTCATGGTTTTTTCACAATTAAAAAAAGTTTGGAAGAATAGGTAGATAAGTCTGCAGACCAAGATTAGAATATTAGAAGCTACAGTATTGACAGTGGTCAAATATGGCTCTGAAGCATGGGCTCTCCGAAAAGCAGAGGAAGATTTGCTGGATGTTTTCCAGAGAAATTTCTTAAGGATTGTTCTGGGTACCCGGCTGACTGACCGTATTTCAAACAATAGGCTATACGAAAAATGTGGTTCAATACCGCTCTCTAGGGCTATAATGAAAGAAAGGTTGAGGTGGCTAGGGAACGTTGTGCGGATGAAGGATGACAGATTGCCGAAGATTGTTCTTTTCGGCCAACCGTCTAGGGCTAAACGGAAAGCAGGTCGTTCTCGTCTGGGTGGGAGGATGTCATAAAGAAAAATTTAAAGGAAATGGAAACTTCATGGGAGGGTGTAAAAAGGGAGGCTTTGAATAGATTGGGATGGAGGAGGACCGTGCGTGGCTGTGCTAGCCTCAGGCGGCTTGGTGCTGCGGTGAGTTGTTAGTAGTAGTAGTAGTAATATGCTAATTTTTCAAACAGTTCGTGGTAACGAACTGTAAGTAAGGAGCGATCCGGCTCAATAGTAACCGAAACTAAAAGACGGAATTTTGATACTAATAGATACATCAAAAGAATCAAATTGTTATGCTGATTTGAAATATTTAAGTTTCATTACGTATAGTCCTACCCATCCTACCCAAGTTACGCACCTGAGAAAATTTGCCTTATTTTCCGAAAAGGGGAAATACCCCCTAAAAGTAATAGAACTTTAATGGAAATCACACCATCGGATTCAGCGTATCAGTTAACCTTACTAGAGAAGTTTCAAGCTCCTATCTGCAAAAATGTGGAATTTTGTATTTTTTTGCCAGAAGAAAGGTCACGAATGCCTTTTCTTCTTTTTTTTTTACCAGGGGTAATCGTATCTACCAAGTGGCCCTAGAATACCGCGGGAGGGCTCATTCGAACGGAAATGAAAAGTTCTAGTGCCCTTTTTAATTGACCCAAAAAATGGAGGGCAATTAGGCCCCCTCCCTCGCTCATTTTTTCCCAAAGTCACCCGATCAAAATTTTTAGACATCCATTTTGTTGAGCATGGTCAAAAATACAATGACTATGTCTTTGAGGATGACTTAATCCCCACAGTCCCCGGGGGAAGGTCTGCAAATTATGAACTTTGCCCAATGTCTGCATATAGTATTGGTTATTGGGAAGTATAGAGAAGTTTTCAGGGGGGATTTTTTCTGGTAGTTAGGGGTAGGGTCGGGAGTTCCTTGGGAAAATCTTTCCATGGAGGAAGTTTTCGTGAGGGAAGGGACATTGCTATGAAGGGTGTGGCGGATTTCCCAGTATTATTTAAAAAAAACGATCAGAAATTAAATAAAAAAAAACAGTTTATTCAACTGAAAGTAAGGAGCAACATCAAAATTAAAAACGAACAGAAATTATTACGTATATGATTGGGTTCGCCCCCTAGTCATTACCTCGCTGTTTACGTCAAAAAATGTTTGTACTTTCATCAGAGCTATTTATTCTAATTAACGGCCTTTGTGATTAAGGGGTCATTCTTAAAGAATTGGAATAAATTTGAACTTTAGCGTCAAGAGCGAGGTATTGACTAGAGGGCGAACCCCCTAATATACGTAATAAAAATATACAAATATAGAAGTTCGTTACGTAAGTTAATTCGTAAGTTACGTCAGATTAAAATTTCGAGAAAGCCATTTAGGGAAAAAAAGTAAAATTATTATGCAAATTTCATTTTAATTATTCGTGTGCGATGAGCCAAAATCAAAGCTGCATTAATTCAAAAACGTTCAGAAATTAAATAAAAAAACAAGTTTTATTAACTGAAAGTAAGGAGCGACATTAAAACTTAAAACGAACAGAAATTATGAAAGGGGCTGTCCCCTCCTCAACACCTCGCTCTTTACGCTTTAGTTTGACTCTGCCTCACAACTTTGTTTTTAAAACTATAAAATACTTTAGCGTAAAGAGCGAGGCGTTGAGAAGGGGACAGCCCCTTTCGTATACGGAATAATTTCTGTTCGTTTTAAGTTTTAATGTGGCTCCTTACTTTCAGTTTAAAAAAACGTGTTTTTTTTTATTTAATAAAGAGGTAAAACGAAAATACCGCCGTCTACTGTATTTTTTATGTAAAATTTTCCCATGATGTCAATTTTTTTATGTTTATTGAATTGAAAAAGTTAGATTTTTCAAATGAAAGTAAGGAGCAACATTAGAATTTAAAACAAATAGAGATTACCCTGAACGTGACGGGGGCTAACCCCCTCTGAATGACACTCTTTACTCCGAATTTTGACAAGTGTCCTGAAAGCATTTTAGAGCGTAAAAAATAAGCAGCCAGCTGATATAGCCTCGGACAAGTAATAATTGAACAAATTTCTTACTGTGATTCCTTTCGTTGATATCCTGTCCAAACGTTTTTGACTTTTTTTTTCTATGAATCACTCCTATAAGAAGGGTGGGAGAGGGGCATCTAACGTGCTTATACGATTTTCCTTCACTAGCACACAGTTTTTTTGTGCGCTTATTTTAGATACATTAAATACTTTCTAAGACCACTCTGGCTATACATGACGTATGAAGCTAAGAGAGGAAAGGAAATAATAAATGAAAAATAAAACCAAAAAAGGGTGAGAAAACGAGGATTTTGTCAGCCAGTGGTAAAATATGAAAACGAAAAACAACGAAAAGCTTGTTTTTCGTTTTCATATTTTACCACTGGCTGACAAAATCCTCGTTTTCTCACCCTTTTTTGGTTTTATTTTTCATGTATTGTTTCCTTTCCTCTCTTAGCTTCATACGTTTAGATACATTGCTGAAACACCACCATTTGTATTACTTTCTGTGTTCTCGAGCATTCTATATTTAGTACCATTTTGTTTCCCGCTTCTTTTGGGGGATTATCCCTTTTAACAAAACTATACACACATTCTTATTTGTATAACTTTTTAGAGATAGCCTTAATTTAAATAAGTAGCAGATAAAAAGTTGTTCTTTTTCAATTCTCCACATTTTCAAAGTTGTCCTTGTTGCTCTGTACTTTCTCCCATCCCAGGAGCTTGATTGCCATTTTAGGGCAATAAAGCATGAAAAACACTTTTCTTCCAGTACTTCCTCCAAGTTATTCTTCTTTATCCCCTACTTCAGTTGTAATCAACCACAATGATGTATTCTCTGTTATAAAAAATTATATTTCCCGCTAGTGTGTTACTAAATCTTTCATTGTCGACTGTGGGGAGTTTTGTCTCATGCTAAAGTTAATTTCCTTCGCTTATCTCTTGGCACGCAATGCATCGTAATATTAAATTCTTCTACCTGCCTCTTTCTGTGAAAAATATGTCTAGTAATAATGAAAATATTGACTACCTCAGTCTTACTTCAATTAGTGTTTGACGAACCTTATTTTGACCTGCTTACTTTACATTATAGGTTTTTAAAGCGACTGCTAACGTTGACGATAATAAAGTTCTATTCGATAGATAACACAGAAGTGAAAGAACCTTCGTCAAAATAGAGGGACATTTATCTTGCTATCCCAATCCTACTCCGATTAGGGTTTGATGAAACTTATTATAACCTGTTTACTTCCCCTTTTAGGT